>RJWM01006920.1:0-81161 GCA_004363535.1 Dasyprocta punctata | reverse complement strand
TAAAATCAACCTAAATATATCAGAACATAATACATATTATCTGTTTATAATTTATGACTAGTTCACAGATCATTCATCAAACAAATGGTAACAATATTATTTCTAACTTTAAAGTTTCCTAATCTTTGGTTAAGAAGTATTTAATGATTCTTTTTAACAATATTTTTATTCGTTAATGATTTCAGTTGAATTAATCAAACATTTTCTGAACATTTCAGCCTTCACATATGTATTTCAGGACACTCTTGAATATCTGTACTGTAGCAGCTATTATTTAAATAAATCAAATATGTATGTATTCTTGTGAATTTTTTGAAGGTATGTGAGATTGGAATATAAGTGTATGCAGTTTTTACAAGGAGTGATTTTTCATAGTGGTAGCAACATTATGAAAACAGTTTACTCATATGAAGAAGACTATTGCTTGATTTTAAAAAAAGAGATATGTTGCCTGACATAGTGGCACACACCTGTAATCCCAGCACTCAGGAGGCTGAGGCAGGGGGAACGTTGTGAGTTTGAGACCAGCCTGGTTGACAAAGTGAGTTCATGGCCAGCCTGAACTGCATAGTGAAACCCTGTCTCAAAAAATAGGGGAGGAATTTAGCTCAGAATCATAAGCTCCTGTCTGAGAGGTGCTGAGGTTATGAGTTCAATCCCAGTACAAAGAGAGAGAGAGAGACAGAAAGAGAGAGAGAGAGAGAGAGAGGTATGTCTCAAAATTTGTATAAATAAAGTCCTGGGATTTCCTAGTAACTTGAAATATACAGATTTTCCAAATTCAAAAATTCTTAAATAACCCTTGTACTTAAGTAATTACAAAGAGGCCACAAAGAGCAGATGTGGAAATAGTGAGTAAAAATTTTATAGCCAGTTAATAGATTGTCTTTTTGCTTTTTCTCTACTCCAGTCCAAATATTGTCTCACTTCCCAATGGTTTATTTCCCTTCTTCTATTCTAACCATATTCACAATTTCAGAAAAACATGATTTGCAATCAATGGATTGTAAATTTATTAAAGCAATTAACACTGGTACATGTGAATAAGCAAGAAATTAAGTAAACTTAGCAGGAATTTGAGTCCCTATTGAGGATATTCTAGGATCTAGACTTAACTGAATTTATATAAGGTATTACAATTAAAATTTTAGATGTTGTATTTGATCGTAAGTGGAAATCATTTTATCAAGCAAATAGACAAATACGGTAGTAATTATTTTAATGATTTCATAATACAAAATATTTTTCTTCTAGAAGTCTGTATTTATTACATATCCTTATTGGTAGTTGTTTTAGTTAAAACTTAAGGAATATCTTGAAAATATTGTAGAAATGCCTGAAAATCATTTTATGGAGATATTGATTACCCAGGTGTTTCCATTGCCATTAAAGCAGCAAAAACCATACAAGCATGAAACTTCAAAATTTAAAGATCTCATGCTTTGATATAGCTTCTGTCTCCATGAAGTATTTACCTGTACTGAGGACTTACAATAAATCAGAAATAAATGGAAAAAAAGAAAATTAATCATGATCTAGAATTTGAAAAATGATTTTCGTCATAAGACTGCATTTAATTTTGAGCAGCAGAATTTGATCAAAATAAACTTGCAAGTCAAGCTAGATGGAGCTTCATTACATAGAAAATGGAAAAGGAACTCTAGAGTCACTAACAGGTTACCCGTTCATCTCCTCAACGGTATCTACACAGATTAATGACTGAAAGTCACTGTTTTTCTTCGGAATTTAAACCTTGGGGCACTGCACAGGGAGAATCAGAGATGGAACAAGGAGAAGCACCAGTTGTTAAACTTTGCGAGAACAATTGGAACAGCATTCCCTTTCCAGAAAATATGAATACACAAAAACACAGGAGGAAACCATGCATGAGCTGGTGTTTGAAGATGCTGATAGAAGCGAAATCGGTCTGATATTTGTGTTTACCAATGAAAGTGTGTGTATGTGTGTGTGTGCGTGTGTTTGTGTGTAGGGGTTGCTTATTTAATAGAATGAGTTCAGTGAAAAACTAAGTTATTCCATTCAAATTGACCACAAAACACAGAGTGAATCCTGACTTACTGCAAGTAATATGAATAATTCTTTTTTTAATCTCCTAGTGTACCTAAAATGTAAGATGTTATTTCACAAATAGCTCACATGGCAACTTTAAATATTTCTCAGTTCTCATAGAAAGAGAACCAAATAAATTTTCCTCCCTAAATAAAATTGAATTACTTTCCTTTCAGAATTGTAACTAAGTATGCTCAATATAGCATTTATAATATTGAAAGCCATATGATTAGTGCTACAGTTCTATAATAATCATTCTAAATTATCTAATCCTCATCTTATGTAATTAAAATATTGAAAAAACAAAGTAAGATATTGTTTAATTTTTAAAATGTACATTGACTTTTGTATAGTTTACTCTTTAAACTATATGTTGAGAAACAATTTGATTTGCAATATCACTAGACAGCAAATAACTAATTTAGATATATGTCATAGATGTTGTTATTGTTTCTAACAAATTCATGATGACATATTTTTTAATCTCTAAGTGCAAAAATTGAAGGAAAGATTTCAAATTATTAATCATTCAGATTTATTTGGGGTATGAATTCATCATGCTATTTTTCTCCCTTTATATCTTCTATAATACATGGTAGGTAATTAGTTTCAAGATGTTATTCAAAGTAAATCTTCACTTCGAGTAAGAATAATTACTAAACTAATTTCAAAAACTCTCAGAAATGCTGAAAAATAATTTTGTTATAAGATGTGATTACGTGGCTCTAAGTTTTCGGATCTTGAATTTACACATCTTTCGAAGGAGGGCCTGCCAACTGAGCTCTTGAAAACAAAGACAAGGCGGAAATGGAAGCTGAGAAGTGAGACCCCTTGGGTGCTCTGAGCAAGGTACCAGGTGTGGCATTCAGCAATGGGCGATGAATCTGCACCCTCTGTTGCCGCAGACTGAATAATGGAGTAGGAAAACTGAGCTGGGGCAAACGGAGTCAGAGGATTGCTGAGGTAGTCTGGCCCCACTGTTAGAAACGGCATGGAAATCTTGAGAAGTCTTGAGATGCCAGGTTAAAGCTGAAGTTAAAGGTGGTAGGAAATACAGGAGAGCAGAACAAAGCCTGTTTGCTGACAGGAGAGCTAAGCATTCGCTTAGGGAAAGGTGGACATAATTAGTAACCCATCAAAAAGATCTGGAGAGAAGCTCTTTTCTAGGGCACTTTCATGCTTGACAGCTCAAACTCTTCTGAATTTATCACACGAGATGGGGTGAATGACTTCTCCTTCACACCTGAAAAATTCTCAGTAGATCCATGTGTTTAGTTTTTAACACTGCCATTTTGTGACATTGACTTTCATTCTTTCCTCTTTCTTTCCCTTATCCTATCAATTATTTACTGATCTAATCAACATTTGATGGTCATGTAATATACGAAGACCTTTATGCACACTTGGAAACATAACAAGAAGCAGACTTTTTCTGAGGCACTCACTATCAAGATCAGTAGATGGCTAATCAAAGAATTAATTGCAGCCCAAAAGAAAGTAGAGCCTTAGTTTAAAATTGGCCTTCTGCCTTGAAAGGAGGAGATAGAGCATAAAGACAAGAGCATGAAAATTTGCGGCCTATGAACAGAACAAAGTCATGCAAGGAAAGTAAAATGTTTGTCTTTTTCAATATCCAGTTCCTATTATAGACACAGAATATCTTAGGGAGATATTACCTATGGCTATTACAGTCTTGAATGTGTTTGCCTAGGGATCCAATATTATATATCCTTATATGAATAACCCCGGGGGAAGAAATTTAGCTTTCAAGATAAATATTCTCTTCTTAAATATTTTGCAATGCTGAAAAGTTTTTAAAAGTCAAGTAAAAGTATTGTATTATTTATCTTCCAGAATTTCCTGTGCCCTGCTAGGTCTGCTTAGAAATTGTTTATGCTTTGCATTAGAGTTTGTATCTGTACTTTTTCTTTCCTTTTTTTTTTTTTTTTTTTTTTTTTTTTTTTTTTTTTTTTTTTTTTTTTTTTTTTTTTTTTTTTTTTTTTTTTTTTTTTTTTTTTTTTTTTTTTTTTTTTTTTTTTTTTTTTTTTTTTTTTTTTTTGATATCGGGGATCTAACTCATGACCTGGCATTTTCCGGGCAGGCACTTGTGCCACTGAGTTAAACCCCCAGCCCCTTGCATTAGAGTTTAGCATCAAAAACTTAATTTACTATTTTAAAACTGTGCTTTTGCATACGCCTGCGAATTAAGTGATGTACACTAAAAAAAGTGAATTACTGAAAGCAATATAAAACATTTTCTATAGGCTTCAAATAACATTAAAATAATTTAAATATTATTATTATTTATATTTTATTAGGAAAAAGTTCAAAGCTACTCCAAAATATTACTTATACATGAAAGAAAGATTACTTTTATTAATACTTAAGTATTACTAACTATTATGACTAAGAAGGTTTTGCAATCTGAAGATGCCATAAACTTTTACTAAAAGAAATAAAATTTATTAGAACTTCATGTCAATTTTTATATTTGCATCTAAATGTTATGAGTTACCATTTGGTGTTTTTTCAAAATTGCTTAGAATTTCACTGATCTGAGTCTATAGTGGCTATAGTATAAAATTTTAAGATATTTTGGAGGATGTTTAGACAGATGGGCAATAGGGAAACATAAAGTGAAAGATAATAGTATTTCAATAATCTAAAATAGAATAATCTATGAAATAATGCTATCCAGTATGATGATTATATAAAGCATTATCACTGAAGAAATTGTGTCAAGGGTAAATGGAATGCTGTATTATTTTGCAAATTCTGGGTGATTATAAACAATTTCAAAATAACTTAAAATGATTAAACAGGATTAAGAAACAGTATAGTTTTTGTAGATATCAATTTTAAATGAATAACATTGTACTATAGTTTAACATTAAATATTGAACAGAAATTCCTGGCCTCAAAATATCTTACTGATTCTGCATTTTTTGGAGTATATCTGATTTTTTCTTTAAAATTGCAGTTTAATAGAAAGATAGATTTCAAGCCAAGGTCTCAACATCAAATAAGTCATAAGTACAAGAAACGATGCATCATTTATTTCCATAGGAAAATAGATATTCCAACAAGTAAAATATATATATTCTAACAAGCAATATATATTCAAGATATATTCAAAGTGCTACAAAGTCGGAAAAATAATTGAAATCATTGATTTTATGAAATTTCCTTCTGTATCACACTATAAATATTCAACATATTCAAAGACCAAAAGCCAACTAGTTTGGATCTAAAAACAAGGTCTTGACTTGAATAGGAGATCCATTCATAGTTTTCTTCTATCGTCCACTGATTGAAATAGTTCCCTGGCATATTCTGGAAGTCACTAAATTTTTTTTGATTGACAAATTGAAAGAATTCTTATAAAATTATTTTTATAACCTCAAGCAAGTCTGTGTGTGTGCATGTATGTATGTGTGCATGAGTTAATTTAGGTGATCATGAAGAGAGTTTTAAAAAAATTCTATCTTTCCATTCTATATCAGTTTTTCCATGCATTAATCTGGAGACAGATGTGCAATTGGAAAAGAAAATGGATGCAGTGTTTTTAATGTTCTCTGTCTTCACCGCTAATCATGGAAGAAGATTGGCATAAAAATCTTACCTATTGGGAAACTAAAAAAGTATTATGTAAGTGTCAAGGCAAAATTCTAATAAAGGAGACTCAAAATGTTCTTCTTGAAACTTTAAAAGACTTGCAATGTCCTTCCTACAAACTAAAAATATTGTATGGCAATGGTTAAAAATTGATGATTGCCTGTTGATTAGATATCAATAACTAAAGGTCACTGAATTTTATTAGGTATCTACCATTTGCCAAGCACTCGGAAAAGTCACTGAACATATATGTAATGTAATGTCAAAACTAAACATAAGAATAAAAATACCCTTGAACAAAAGATATGCAGTAACCATTTTTCCCAATTAATCAAATGCTTACCCACGCGCTTCCAAAGCAATGGAATATCTTTAAACATTTAGCTGTAAACTAAAGTTAAGGGATGTTAACCACTGCTTAACCGAACAAATTCTTTGAGAGACAACATTCTCCAAACAGTGGTGCCATAAGGGAAGCTGGAGTGTCTTTCTGCATTCTGGGGCCTGATGATGTGTGGATTTTTCTCATTAGTACAAAGCAGCAAAGAGACCTTCAGTCGCTCTGTCTTCCCCATGGACTTTTTTTCAATGATTCTGACTCTGGTCAATTAGCTGTCAGGTGGATACCTCAGGCTCTGGCCTCTGCAGGACAAACCCTTGCCAAGCCTTCCCGGGACACGAGCCTGGTCATAATTTCCCCTCCTGATGACCTGTGCCGTGGATTTGGGGCTTGCATAGGCAGTCTTTCAAATTATACGACCTTCTTAGTGAACCTATTATATTGTCAAAATATACAATTAATAGATAATTATGAACTGTCTCTATATAAAAGCATTATTTATGTGTGATTTGCATGGTTTATATGGTCTCCATTACTTTTGCTATAGTCTATTATTAAAGGGATCAAAATAAAAGTTATTTTAATAATTAGTGCTAGACTAGTCAGGCATGGTGGTGCACGCCTTTAATCCTAGCACTCGGGAGGCTGAGGAAGGAGGAGTGTTGTGAGTTCGAGGTTGGCTTGGGCTACAACGCGAGCGCAATGCCGGCCTGAGCTACACAGTGCGACCCTGCCTCAAAAAATCAGGGCTGGGAGTTTGGCTCAGTGGCTTAAGCACCTGCCCTGGCAGGTGCGAGGTTGTGAGTTCAATCCCCAGTACCGCAAAAAAAAAAAAAAAAAAAAAAAAAAAAATTAGTGCTAGACTTTGAAATGTTGATGTCCAAAATGACTACAGATACAATGGTAGTGCATATATAAAGAGAGTGTATATAGAAAGAGTATATAGAGAGTTTTGATATAGAGTGTATATGGAGAAAGATAATTGCTACTTATGACTAATCTCTCTTTTTTGGGTACTGTTGAAACCCTTACGCAGTTGTACTTAAAGATTCGTCTATGTCTTCTAATTTCTGTTCTCTTTCTACAACCCAAGGTGAGCACTTTCTAGTACCAGTACCAGTACTAATAGCAAAGCTTTGAGTACTGGCCTTGCAAGTTGCTAATGTCAATATTTAGATTACAGAAACATTTAGTATCAGTTCCTCAGACTTTAAAAACTGTGTCTCTACTGCCTTCCACATTGAGTTTTCTTTTTATCTTGTGGCATAAAAATTGATTACTAGTAAGTTTGCTCAAGTGATCATGTTCTGTGCAAAGTCATCACTTCAAGAAAATCTTCTAAACAGGTCGTCCCACTGAACTTGGTGGAGAATGCAGATAATAGCTGCTGAGATGTACAGAAGACATCGTCTTCCAATTATTATTTCAATGCTCCTCCTTAGCCCTTGATTACTGATTCTCTTTCTTTTTTTTTAAATCTCCCAGTTTTCAACAAAACATTTATCTTGACATTTCTCTCAATGCCAGTCTGTTTACTAGATAAGCAAAAAGAATTCACATTCAGAGAAATGTAAGTGACTGGGGAGGCAAGCCAATGTGAGAAAGCTAAGCGTTTACTCTTTCAATGCAAATGTATTCAAACCACCCCTCTGATATTTCTAAAAGACATCATTTAGGAAAAACAGTTTGATTATTAACTAAATATTAAAATAATTATTTAAATCTGTGTATTTTGTTTTATATACTTGATCAAGATCAAAAACTTATTAACATTTGAAGAGGAATAAAACTCATGTAACCATGCAGGAAAAAGATGCATGAGCACTCATAAATAGAATATTTTTAGATGTGTGTGACAATATAGATTTTTAAATTATCTGTATGGAAGATTAAATAACTTATAGTAATTGCATAGTTATTTGTCAGCTTATATTTTTAGTTTATAATGTTCTACTTATTTTTTGCAATTATTTAAATTATCTTAAGTTCATTTTTATTACTATAATGTTAATTAACTTGCCATTCGAATTTACTTCCCTTACCTAAAATGTGTTTTGAATAGTTCAACCTAATTTTAACTAAATGAGTATTAAACAACAATTGGAAACAAAGTTCTTCAAAATTCATTAATATAATTAATTATAAAATATCCAAATAATGACTATAGCAGGACACTTTGAAAACTGTTATTGAATAATTTTAGCTCAATTGTATAATGTTAAGGATCTGACTTAATGAATAGTCACTCTAGAACCAGTATAATACTAATTAAACTCAAAAGCAAATATCTGTGATTTAATTATATTCATAGGTTTTCTTAGGAGTCTAAGCCGAGGAATATTACACTTGTAAAAGTAATTCAGTAGTTTCGAAATTGTTGAAAATATAAATAAACTAATTTTAAGAACAGAACACTATCTGATGAGAAATTTTTAAGGCAGTTAATTAGCATTAAGTATATATGGCTAAAAATAGAAAAGCAACTAGTATGCATAACAGTGAAAATAATTTCAATCCCAAATGCACAGTAATATGGGAGTGGCCCAAAACCAAGCCGTAGTAAACATCCACAGTAGATCATAAGAGACAATGCAGTTCATTATGCAATTCCACACCACAGTTTGCCCAGTGTCAGGCTACTAAAGAAGTCTTGTTCCAAAAGTCAGATTGCCAAAGGTCTTTACAATGTAGTAGAAAGAAAATCACACAAGTACTAAGAATAACTTTAAATTGTATGCTAATACCCTGGAATATGCTCAAGTCATGCAATAGCAGCAGCTAAAACAGCAATAATGTAACAATACCAAAATATACTGATTTATTTTTAACTAAATAATACATTTCAGAAGTGTAAGTGTCAAGACTTTCTTGAACAAAGCTTACCTAAGAATTAGAAAATGTGAATATGGTGATTTTTAAAAGTGTGACTACAGTGATTTAAAAAGTTTTCATCAAAACTGTACCCATAGCCTACAGTAATAATTTCCTTTATTAGTGGACATTTCATTAGACAAACTATGTTTTACAGACTGAAACATAGAAAAACAGTAGAAAATGTTCAAGTATCAGAAAACAAATTTAAGTGAAGTCAACCTCAAATAAAGTTGCAAAAAAATAGGAAACATCAGAGAAAAAAAATCTAGTACTCCAGGACGAGTGTGAGCTTTTGTATTACCATGTTGTCCTGACATGATTTCTGATCATGGGATCCCAATTCTCATAACCTCCTCAAGGGTAAGAACCAATCCCATCATGTTAATTTATTTTGATACAAAAATGTACCTAACATTTAGTGGATTCAGAGTATTTTTGAAAAAATGAAAAAGTTTATGACCAAATATTTGAAATGTTGTCACATTACTTATAGGGTTAGATACATTTCAAAAGATATTTCTATTTTACCCAATTTCCATGTTTGACTCTGTTTAATTAAATGAATCAATTGTGTTTTTATTTTTTCTTTTGAGATTGGTGCTCTCCCCATATATGCATGTACTTTATTTCAGCTTTATACAAAAAAGCAGGGTTTCAAAATGCTACCTAAGGATATTTAAAGGAAAAATGATTCCCTATGTAAAGTTTATAGTGCATATTGTATTTTCAAAATATCAGTAGCAAGTATTATAATGCTTATCAATAAACTCATCATGTTTATACCTGTTGTTACCTTAGATTATCTATATATGCATATATAAGTATATATGCAATGAAATGTTAATGAGTTATGATTTTTAATTGCTGGTAAATTGATTAGTTGGAAAAAATGTTTACTGTCATAAATGTTCAAATATTTCTACTTTCCCAAGTTGTCAAATTCTTGATCTAAAATTATAGAAAAATAATTATATTGATCTTCCATATAATATGTAAAGGTATCCAGATGTTCAATTGATGCATACACATGTGTACATGAGTGGTAATATTTTATTCCTGAAACATAGCAAAACATTTCAACAACTTTTATTCTTATTTCTTGATGAAGAAGTGATGCAATTTATATCAATAATAAGATTAGCAACTGTGCATGAAGTTTAAATATTGAATTTGTCAGCAAGACAATTTAGTTTCCATCAGAAAAGGGCCTGTGATGTATGTCAATTGCACATGTGCACAAATATTCACAGATGTTTCAGAGGTGCAACATTTGTGTTTACTACAAAAGACATCCATATGCCAAGCAGGTTTTATTGCTAAAAACAAAACTGGCTTTAGAAGGACGAAAATAGATTTTCTTTTATTTTTTAATAAACAATTGGACCTTGAATTCTTCCACCACACTGAAATCCTTTGGTAGTTTAATCGTGATCCCTTTTCCCTCAGACATTTGTCTGTAGTCATTTAATGAAACAGGCATTAGTATCAGTCCAAGTACATTAAAGGAACATGAGATTTAGAAGGGCTTAGTATTGTGTCAAGTACCTTACAAATGTCAAAGCCAAGCAATAAACTCACAGCATCTAACTCAAACCATATGCTCTTAACCAGAAGTACTGCTCCACAGATTTTTTTTTTTTTTTTTTTTTGTATGGGGGATCGAACTCACAACTTCATACCTGCCAGGCAGGCACTTAAACCACTGAGCTAAATCCCTGACCCTATTTTTTGAGACAGGGTCTCACTATGCAGTTCAGGCTGGTTTCAAACTCACTTTGTAGCCCAGGCTGGCCTGAACTCACAACAATCTTCCTGCCTCAGCCTCCTGAGTGCTGAGATTACAGGCATATGCCACCATGCCTGACTTCCACAGAAATTTCTAAACCTTCAAGTTTACAAACCAGCAAATTCAATTCTAGAAGAAGACTGAGCGGATCAGGAGCAGCACTAGGAAAACAGAGAAATTCCAGAAATAAACTAGCAGTCTCAATGTAAGGGTAATATGGCGATGCATTGGCCTTTGCCAATGAAACTGTCAGGTAGTTTCATTCTGATGACCTTAAACAATGAATTTATTTTACTGTCAAATTCTGGTCCTAATTACATAGGGGGACCCTGTCTCAAAAAAAAAAAGTTTGATCCCATAGTCATTGTATAACTTTTTGAGTATGACATGGCTTCCCATGTATATCTGGCTACCAATAGAAAAAAAGGGGTAGTAGATATTCAGTCATCTTACCAAAGATAGTTATGTTTGCTATCTATTAGTATGTTTCCCTTCTCTATTTAAACATCATGGTCATAAGACAGTAATTTGAGTGTAATTTCAAGTAATGGATTACTCAAGGAGTGATAATAAAATCAGATTCTTGAGCTTGTAAAGGTAACAACCATACCTTGCAGTAAGGTAAATTCAAGAACTAGCTAATACTATTACTATTTCATAAGAATATGAGGAGACATCCAATATTTATTATTACCCTAAGCAGGTGCAATACATAAACACATACACACACACAGAAACACAATAGCAAAAATCTTACAAAAGGTATGAGGGTTGTTTTTCCTTATCAATTTTCTAATAATCCATGCAACCTAGTGCATGAACAGTTAGCCTTGTAATCAATGGTAATAGTGAAATGTTTGACTGTAGCAAACAAAAGCCATATACTTGCGCTACTAATTACCTAACTGAATTTCAATGTTTCCAATTTAATGACCTTAATATCAAAATAACCTGTCATTTTTAGACAAAAAAATCAGATTTACAGGCAGAAAAATTATGTAATATGGTATCAGCTGTGATGAAAGTGTATACAGTTTGCCAATGATGTATATGAGGTAACAATGACATTAATTTTATTGCTGTTATCAAAATGCAGGTGACAAGTGTTCCTCTGTCTCTTTCAATTAATTGGAGAAAAGATATAATCACTGGACAATACATTTAGGATCAGGAAAGTTGATTTTCTTTTGCAAATAAGAAAATAGGAATCACTGAATTCAAGTTGAAATAGATTCATATAAATTACTATCAGGAACAGAAATGTTTAGCAAATTTATCTTCATAATTTCAAGACATTTTTGTAAATCCTTCCATTTTTTAATTCCATTTATTACTTGGCACTGAAATATTGAAGTGTGTTATAATGAGGAAATCTATGCATATAAATGCCTACCCAATTAAATACAGTCATTCCCAATTACCTGCCTTCCTCCTATTTTTGTTTGTTTTTTGTTTTAGGATTGTTTTTTACCTTTAGCTCACATTTTATACTTTAAGACATTTTAATTAGATGACACCTCATTAATTATGAGTTGTACATAAAATTTGGAACACTTGCATACTTAAATTTTCTTGTATTTACTCTTTTTAATAAACTCTATGACTTATTACCTTGTAAAAGCTGTGCGCTTAGTGGTATGACCTTAAGTACAGGAAGACATTGAAACTTCTATTTATAAAAGAGAATATGAGATAAAGAATACTTTTAGAGTGCAGATTTAAATACTAAAAATGGTTTTCATTTAAATAAAACTTATATGTTTCCTGTGAATAATTTTGAAGGGATATCTTTTCTTCCTACCTAAACATAGCCCTTAGGGATATATTAATCCCAAATAGCGTAGATATGGAATGCACCAGTGGCCCCCTCAGAACGATTCTGTAGCTACTAAACTTTTTCCAGAAATACAAAACTAAGTATAGTGATATCAAAAGTCTTGGTATATTTTATTGTTAGTGATGAATCACTACAGGATGAATCATTACCGGAATGTAACCTGACACAACACTCAAATTAATGAATTGTTTAAAGTCGCTAGACAGAAGCTCATACATTGATAGCTACTACTTCATTAAATACAAAGTAGGCCCTTTTACTTCATGTGAAAAACTCTCACAATGTTCTATATTTTCTTTGGTTTTGTTTTCTGTTTTACTTTTTGGACGTCAGACATGGCCATTTCTCTACAATTTCATCTTGGGCAAAGCATGTACCTTACTGTGTGAGGTACAGTGTGGATGTTGAAGAAATACAAAAGAGAATACCAGGTTCCAAACAAGTGATTCCTCTTTTTGCTTTCTATGTGAAAATTCCTTTATAATTATATGAAGGTGTAGACGAGGTGTTCCTTTATATAAATGCATCTTTGTAAATGTAAATTTATAACAGATTTTTAAATTTTAGGATGAGTAAAAAGAATGAAGACAAGGGATTGATGGCAAATATATCATGCAAGGGGTAAGTGTGTGTATGTACGATAGAGAGAAAGTTGCAGGGATAGATACAGAGAGGCTAGGGGATCTCTTGGAAGGTTATAAATGTTGTATAAAAGAGCAAACCATTAGAGATAAAAAAAGACAATAATGTAGAAGACAGGGGAATCTCAGAATGCACATTTGAGGGTCCAGGTGTTGAAACATTCTTGAAACAAGCAACCAACTCAGATTTTCAAATTTAGCTTGACTACTCATTTCAAATACAGTTTTTTAAAATATAATGAGAACAAAGACATAGATATTAAAATGAAGTTGTGAAAATTATACATTTTCCCATACTCTATAACTGATTTAAATTCCGTGAGTCTCAGTTTCTATAAATGATATTTAGATGAAGAATGAGGAAGGGTGTATAATCCAAACTTCTTTCTGCCTTCCAGGTTGAAGTCTTATTTGAGATCATGATAATTTTGAGCAAATTCATGATTTAATTTTATATCAGAGTCATTTTTCTGGATGGTGATTGGTCTCAAAGTTCAAGTAGCAGCTAGACGGCAACGTGGGCTTACCTTGCACATGTCGATCATTTTCCTTTAGTTTCATTCTGGTTCACCGTGATTGCGGTCATCATCTTGCCTGGTTTCTGATGCCTTGCTAGTTCCACATATGGTTAGCTTTTGATGGACTGTGTGAGTTATGATTTCATCACAAACAAGGTTGTACAATTTCTCCTATTCCTGACAGTTTCAGCACAGATATTGCAGATTAGTCTCCAAGGTAACGTATTATCTATTTCCTGGATAAGGACCTTCACTCTGCAAGTTTTGTGATAGTGACCACGTACAGGGTCAGAAAGCCAGTGAAAATTCTGTTGACTCTGATCCTAACCAATTTCTCCTCTCTTGGAATGGGAAGGGAATACTTTAACTTCTTCAATACCAGATGATTATTGTGGAGAATTTACAATAATATTACATACACTCTCCCTCTGTTTTGGCAATAAAGTTTGGGTACTTTCCAAAATGCAGCTTGTTCCCAAAGGGCCAAACAATAGGTAGCAAAAGTATATCACAGGTTTACAGGTATTTCTTAAACTTCAATGAATTTTGAATAGTTTGTCCTTGTTCCTCTTCACACTTAGAAACCCAAGTATCTGATATCTTCCTTCTGTTTATCTTTCAGACTGGATGTTTTCTCCCAGAACAGGTAAGCATCATTTTACAATTTTGTTACTGTACATCAGAGACTTATTCTATTTCTTCATCTCATATAGTGCCTTATTATTATTATTATTATTATTATTATTACTATATGCAGTACTGAGGTTGAACACAAGATCTTGTCACTGACCCACAAGTCCAGTTTATTTTTTTAATTATTTTAAAATTTGAGACAGAGTTTCCCTAAGTTCCCAAACTGGGCTCAAACTTACAATCCCCTTGCCTTAGCCTTATTATGAAGAATAAATCAATAGGTACAAAACATAAAGGTCACTTCAGTGCATGAGACAGAAAATAATATGAATCTGGTCATTGAACTGTGCCATTGAATGAATGTGCCCACTCCTCTAGGGTTTATACAAGGAAATTATTACCATAAAATATCTAAATAAGTGTTGTACTTTCTGTGGAGGCAAAAGAATATGGCAGTCTAAGCTATATTCCCTTGTGAAGAAAAAAAGTTGTGGAGAAATGAACAACAAAACCAAAAAGCCCGCTAATTTCAAATGTGCCTTATTCATTTTCTGTATGTTTATTAATTACAGTTATTTGAAATTAGTCATAACTTTGTTGTGCTTTCCATTTTAAATGATGCAAGATGGATAGCACTAAATGTAGATAGGCACACTGAGTATATTTCTTTATGAAAAAAATTTTTTAAAATATTAGTAAGAGCTAAGATGCAGAATTAAGTTAGGTCAAAGGATGAATGAATTAAGAAAATATGCTGTCTTTGCATAATAGAATATCATTCAGTCTTAAAAATTAAAGCCTATCATTTATAGTCAAATGAGTGGAACTAGAGGATATTATGCTAAACGAAATAGGTCAAGAACAGGAAGACACATATCACTGACTGTCTCCGAAATGCAGAAATATTGAGCATGAACAGTGATTCCTAAAGACCGGAAAGGGAGACAACAGACGAGATAAAGGAAGGCTGAATAACAGCTAGCAAGCCAGAATACGTTCTAGCATGCTCAAACCGGGGCTCACAATACCATATTATGTATTACACAAAGTTCTGGAAGACAGAGGCTTAAAGATTCCACATAAAGAAATGAGGTGCAGAAGTAAATTTTCATTGATCAAGACATGCTACATGCATGTTGTTGAAATATTACATAAAATCCCATTAATGTGTACAAGCAATGTTAACAAAACATTTAAAAAGAGTCTTCACAACACAAAGAGGGTCTCTCTTGTGCATATTTAAGAATAAGTGTTCTTTTTGATTACAATAATTTTACTTATTGAAATGCCAACTGGTCTCCTATCCAGACTTGCTATTATTCATAGCAAGTCTCTGTCTGATTTTCAATGTTTAGTTGAGATAATTTCCAAGATGAATTTCTGTACCACTCTAGTCCAGGCTACCTTTAAACTAATGAGAAGAGAAGTGTAAATGACACACAGGCTTTGTACTCAGGACCTCGTACTCTAAGTAAGGGATGACTAACCTTTTAGAGATGGAGACCAACACTGCCCCACATGTGCTGTTATCCAATATTTGGCTACTGGGGTGATGCTGGGACACCTTGGCTTGCATGCCAACAGAGAGAGCTCTGGATATCCACCATTGGTCTAGGGGAAGTAAGTCAAACATGAACAGGCACATTTAACGTGATGACATAGAAAGAGACAGAATGGAGCAACCTAGATGCCATAGAGGGACCAAGCAAAGCAATTTAACCCAAACTGGGATGCTGAGAAAATTTTCCGGGGAGCTAGTGACAGAGCAGAGGTTAGAAGGGCGAATATAAGTTTTTTCTCCTTAGATACAACCCAAAAAAAGGCTTCAGGGAGGAGGTAATTATGTGCTGCATAATGAACAGCTGCCAATGGCTATTTTTGCTTTCGTAACACCTTGGTGGAAGTCAGGCAGGGAAGTTCAGCAGAAATCAGGTGATACGGGATTCCTCAGAGCAAGCGTGTTTGTGAAAGCAGTCTGAACAGATGCATTAGTTGTCTCACACTAATTGCAAGAGGAAGGATAAATTTCAAGGGAGGCCGTGACTAAATTATTTGAAATATGTGATGATCAATTTCATGTGACAACTTTACTAGGCCAAAGGATCAAAGATTCCAGATAGTTGGTCAAGTAATAGCCTGCATGTTCTACAGATATATATATTTTTTTTTTACAGAAAGTCAGCACACTTTGAGTAAGAGAGTTTATTTTTATAATAATAGATTGGCCCCATCCAATCAGTTTGAAAATCTAAAAGAAAAGAAGTGGAATGCACCCCCTCCCTGAAGAAGAGAGAATTCCACTACTAGATTGCGTTGGAACTTGAGCTACAGTATCAACCCTTCCATGGGTCACCAGCCGGGTAGCATAACTTAATTCAAGGCTTTGGACTTTGCAACCTGCACACCCCAACCAAGGGAGCCAATTCTACCCTGCTTTCTTTTATGCATCAATTACTCTGTCTCTCAGGACAATTCTGATTAATAAAGTTCCCTATGAAAAAGCACTGTAAATATTCTTGATGAAATTGGAAACTCAGGGTCAGCAAAGCCTGGGGCTAGATGCACTCAAAAATTGAGAGGATTCTGTATGCAGATCCATGAGACTCTTCAGCAACTTCGATTTCATGTAGCAGTCTGTCAGAACTTCCATTATCTCTCCTCCTTTTCTTGCCTGCCCTTCTTTTTTCTTTTATTTTGTCTTGCCTTGTCTTGCACTCCTCTTTTCCTCCTCTTGTTTCTCTTTCTCTTTCTTCTTCCTTTATTTTTTTTTTCATTTCAGAATCAGTGCAAACTCATTGCATTAAGAAGAACATGCAGAATGAGAAGACAGAAGTGTAGACACAAATTCCTGAGATAAAATTTAAGAAGTATGACAGAAAAAGAGCCTAGAAGTGAACCAATGAAAATCTAGAAATTATGAAAGTCACACAGAAAGAATCTAAGGGAAGCTAAGGTTTCAAAACAGTGCACTAAAGCTTTGCAGTCAAAGTCTGGTGATGCTTTCTGTGATTCAGCTTCCCAGAGGAAAATTTTATGTAAACAAATTATATTTAGTCCTAGTAAAAGAAATGATTTTTTTTCTTTCTGATCAAATTGTTCAAAATTTTAACCTGCAGTTGAAATTTATAAATTGTTATGAACTCTGCCTTGATACTGATCTTTTTTCATTTAAGAAAATGAGTGCCAATAGCTATTAGCATATGTTTTATGTCCAAATATTGTCTTTCTATTAAAAACTTTTATCTGTCATTGATAGCCGTACACTATTTCTTATTAGAAAAATTCATTGTCTGCAGACTAGATATATGTTATATCATACCTTTTTCCTCTTTATGTTTTATCTTTCCTGCTATTTCCCAGAATTTGGGAATTTTATATCATTGACTTACTTTTGTATAGTATCTTCAATTTTTATTGAATTTATATACATATATATATAAACATTCATCATAGCATATTTTGCTGCTTGTTTGTTTCCCATTCCCTTTCACTTCATTTAACCCTTCTTTCCCTAATTATTTACAAGAGCTTTGTTTCCATTTTCCCTTTTATTCTCCTTTTTTTGGTCCCTTCCCTCCCTTAGCCCTCCTTTCACCCTTGTTCCCCTTCTCAATTGAACATTTTGTTCCCATTTTCCCATATCTATCGAATACATTTCCAATATCCTCTTCGATCTCCTTTATCAGAGTAACATACTTTTCAATGAAAATGTCTTTTGCTTCCTTTGTTAGATTGATTCCTAAGTATTTCATTTTTTGGATGCTATCCTGAAAGCTGTGGTTCTCCTAATCTCTCTCTCAGTCACTTTGTTACTTGTGTTCAGTAATGCTATTGATTTTTGAGTGTTGACTTTGTATCCAGCTAAATGACTCAATTAAGTTATTAAATCTAGAAGTCTTTTGGTGGAATTTCTGGGGTCTTCTACATAGAGTATTGTGTCATCTGCAAATAATGATAATTTAACTTCTTGCTTTTCTATCCTTATTCTTTTTATTTCTTTGTCTTCTCTAATTGTTCTGGCTAATATTTCTAGAAGAGCATTGAAGAAGAGTGGATATCCGTGTTTTGTTCCTGATTTTAGAGGGAAAACTTTGAATTTTTGTCCATTAAGTGTGATGTTTGCTGTTGGCATGTCACAGATGACTTTTATCAGATTAAGGTAAAGACCATCTGTTCTAATTTTCTATAGGGTTTTTATTGTGAATAGGTGTTAGACTTTATTAAATGCTTTTTTTTTTTGCATCTACTGAGATGATCATGTGGTTATTTTATTCCTAGGCTCCGTAAATAGGGTGTATTACATTTATTGATTTGCATTTGTTGCACTATCCCTGCATCCCTCCAGTGAATACGAGTTGGTCATGACGTATAATATTCTTGATGCTTTGCTCCATTCTGTTTGCCAGTATCTTATTGTCAATTTTTGCATCAGTGCTCATTAAGGAAATTGACCTGCAGTTCTTTTTCAGTTGGATCTTTCTCTAGTCTTACTATCAGGGTAATTCTTGCTTTTAGGTATCATTTTGGCATATAGCTTCTGTTTCAATTTCATTAAACAGCTTGAGAAGTAGTATCTTAAGGTCTTGTTAAGATATCTGCATTTTAAATGTGCCCGTTCTGATTATATCTTCAGTCTGTTTAATTTTTTGTTTTGTTTACTTTTACAATATTTTAATGTTGGTACACATACATACTACTGATTAGGTAATTACTTTTGATGCTTTAGTGGGGTAATACAGAATCATTTAGGAAATGTTCTTCATGTTCTTGAGTTTCTTAAAATATTATCTTATGGAAAAAATTCATCTTAATTGGTAAAAAAGTATTCTCTCATAAATTAAAATTTTTTGTGAAGGTTTTCTCATTCATAAACAAAGAAACATACACATAAATGTCTGGAGTGCTTTTTGCTTTTTTGATTGGTTTAGTTCTATAAACCTCATCTCTCCCGAGTGATATCAAAACTAGTGCTCATGTGTTTTAGTAGATAATGAACAGATGTTAACTGTTTTGCTATTACATTAATGCCCACGCATTCCTTCTATGTAATTGAGATATCGTATTTGCCTCTTTAATTTGCTTTTCACCAGGGAAAATCATCATTGAAAAATTCATAATTCTAGGATAAGGAAAAAGAGGAAATCATTTTAATCATTAATGACTTTAACCGCTATTATGACAAATGAACACAGAATAAAAGGACTAATATTTAGCCTTCAAAATATAAGAAAGTGTTGTGTATTCTGTTGCTTGTCACATGGGGCCTGTTCATAAAAAAAAAATAATTCTTCTCTGTTTCTGAGATATGTCAATTTAGAAATACATTGAGAATTCTGTTACACCTGGTTGGTAATTCTGGAAAATTTTACTACAAATTAGGACTATACAGCACTTTATCATCAGTCCAGCAAATGGGACAACTGTAGGGATGTTTTCAGTGCTTTGCTTTATAGGGTTTTGTTTGTATTATTTTCGTTGCTATTGTGGATTTTTGATTTGATAATTTTCATAAGTAATTTAAGAGAAAATCCTGAGCAGCAGTCCTTTTAGAGCTCTCTGCTAAAGCTGTTATACAAATTCATCAAAATATGCAATGGTTATCTACAATTCTTATTTCACAAGTAAAGAAAATATGAAACTAAAATTAAAAAAACAATGTTTTCAAACTATTTTAGTTAGAAGGAGAAGAAAAGTCAAGGATTTAAAACACATTTTAGTTCAAAATCTGATTTTTTTCACATTATATACTATAGCTTTGCCTTATTTGATCTCTCTATTCTGCTTATTGATATTATCTTAAAGCATTTTTGTCCTTATGAATAATAGCTTTGTATGATATGTATATTATATATATATATATAATATACATACAGTGATTCTATATAATTGGAACTGTTCTAGATATTGTTAAAAATAAAATTATGTTTGTATTTCAAAAAGTTTTGATTTTTTTATTCCCAATCCTATTCTTAAAGATTATACACTTGAGCTTACTTCAGATTCTCTAAATTCAAACTCCTTCTAGAATTTTGTTCAAATAGTTTTTCTAATCATTTCAGGATCGAAAGAGTGATAATTTTGTCTCAGCATTCCTTGGTGTCCTGTGTCTCTGTTAAGTTCTTAAATTATACTTTAGCCTAAAGGGAGATTTTTTAATGTTTCAGGATATATTATAAAAAGAAATGTTTCATTATCACTAGAGTTTGACACAGATGCTAAAATAAGCAGGGGAGTGGAAAGTCTTTATAATAAAGAAAAATGGGAGGCTTCAACATTCTCTATTTGAAGTTGTTTACTGGACGGGTGCTAAGTAAAAGTGGAGTTTTAGGTGGCTGAGTTTTGTTTCTGATACAGAGTTTGAAGTCAAAGGAAAACAAAGGAAGTCCACAGTCATCAATGAAGTCACAATGATCTGTGAAAGTTGCTACATAGCTAGCGGGTCAGCTTTATTCTCATACAGGATCTTATCATTTTGTTTCCATATTTAGTCTTCCCACGGTATGAATTATATCTAATTTTAATTGTCAATTAAGTGCCTCTAAACTTCTGTTAACTTTAGACCCTATAGAATATTAAACTAGACATATAAATGAATCTTCATGCAAAATATTTCTTCCTTTAAAATTATTGAATCATTACTAAACTGAGTATTTAGGGCTGGCAACACAGGGTCTTTAAAGTTACCCATCTTCAATACAAAAAGAAATAAACCATCTTATAATCATGCAGTAAAGGAAAAATGAGATTGCATAATAACAATTCAAGTCAAAGTTCAAATTCTGGAACTATTATTTTGTATGTGTATACCTGCAACTATATAAATTTAATCTCTAAAAGGGATTATTGTAAGTTTTCATTGTGATTTTAGAAGAGATGAGGTAACACGAATATTAATATTAGCTATAATTATGATTTATAATTGCCTTAATTTTGTACTTATTATTTGAGTTTGTTTCTTCACTATTGTGAAGAAATTTTCTCATTATTGTTTTCCACCAAATGGGAGACTATACTAAAATGTTCTTAAGTAAAATATATGGGCCATCCATCTACGATAGAACATGAATCTGACTATCTATGATATTATGTGGATAAATATAAAGAGTGTAACTAAAGCTGCCATTGAAAAATCAAAATCAAAAGTTATTATCAGTGAAGGTAAATCTATTGATTAATAGTCACTGCTTTAGCACTGATATAATTATACTAACAAGGATTTTCTCAGACCACAAGCAAATGAAAACACACTAATTGCTTCCCAAATATCAATAATGTGAGACTCAAGACAAACTTATCTTGAAACTCTGAAAATTCAAAAATATCAAATATCTAAAATACAATGACATAGGATAAACATTCCCACATGATCAGAACTATTTCAGCAATGACCCCACTTCTCTGCTGTTTTTATATTTGGACAGCTCTCCCGCTCCTGGGACCAAATATCTGACACCCACATTTTAAGGAGGACAATTTTTTTGGCTCATGGTTTCAGAGGATCTAGTCCATGGCAACTTGGCCTCAAATCAGAAGCATCATCATGGAAAAGCATGGTGGAAGAATATCGCCCACTTCAGGATGACTAGGGAACACAGTAGAACAGTACCAGAAAAGGTCAGGGACCTCGTATAGTACACAATGTCAAACATCCATGACCCAGTCAGGCACACCCAGAAGTGTGTTACACTAGTCCCCTTGGTGGCTGTCAACCCAGTCAAGTAGAAAATTCACCTTAAATGTCACATTATACTTCTCTAATGACAATTGTACATAATACATGTATCATGTACAATAAATGTGTAAAGTGTAATGAACTCAAATATTAGACTAGGCCTATATAGGTATTTTGGGAACAGATTAAGATAAATATTTTTACAGCAATTATTTTCCATAGAATATATCAATATGAGAGTTTCCATATATTAATTACTGATCTATGAAACATTCAAATGATAGCTGTATTGTTTTCAACCAAGTCATTTCTATCCTCAGTAAAAGGATTTTACTAATTTAATTCTTTATTCTCCATGTAGCATTGATAGTACATAAACAAGCATAAATTATATGCTTACAAGTTTTGGATTATTGTAAGTAGGATTAAATATTTACTTTAATTACTGAGACAAGAATAGTAAAGTCCAAGCCAGGTAACTTAGATAATTTCCTAGGATATTTCTGTGGGAAAAATGATTGATTTTACACTGGAAATAATGTGAAGAATGGTCAACTAATAAGTAAAGCTAAAAATTTAATACATTAAAATATTACTGATTTAATTTTTAAGATATTTTACACTTTCGAGTTTAATAAACACTAGGCAAAATATTAGTGTCATTTTGTAGTAAATTTAATGAATCACTATGGAAAACCTTAGCATTTTCAATAGTTGTGCAGATTTGTTTTTAAAGACAACTCATCAATATGTTTAACATAAACTAATTCAGTTCACTTGCTATTTAATTTTTTTCTGGTACTGAGGGTTGAACTCATACCCTTTATACTGAGCCACATCTCCAGCCCTCCATACACACATATTTTTATTTTGAGATAGACATTACTAATTTGCTCAGCCTGGACCCAAACTTGGGATTCTCCTGGTTCATCCTAACGGAGTGCTTGACTACACACATGTGCCATCACATCTGACAACAATCTCTATTTTGGACTCAAAAAGACTCAGACAGTATGTTATGCATTTTATAGAAAATATATTAAAAATGAATATATTTCAGAATCATAAATTTTCATATTTAAATTAATAATTACTCAGAATATAAATTCTCAAATTATTAATGTTTAACACTGAGAATGTCTCTGTATAAAATACTATTTCACTTGATTTTCAGTGAATTTCTCAACCTATACTTCAATGGATTTATTTTTGCCATAGTTTACTTATTTTAAATTTTTGGAAAAAAGGTAAAACAATATTTCATAACAAAATACTAGGAGTATACAATAGTTAATATGTTGCACGTTGTTAAAAGTAGTTGCTCAAAGTACAAGACATGAGCATAATTGTTTCTCCAACTGATATTATCACAAATTTTTTCAGTGAACCAAAAGACACTAGTAGTATGACTGACTTGCATTTTTTTCTCTTTTTCTTTCTATCCTTTCCCCTTCATCCTTTTTCCTTTAGAAAAATGTCTTCCCATTTTACAATATCTATTGTATATTTTAGATCTTATTTGTTCTTTTATTTTCTCACACCAAGGAGACAATACAATGTTTATACCTGTGAGTCTGATTTACGTCACTTATAAGAATGGTCTCAAGTTGCATCCATTTACCTATAAAAGTCTCAAGTTTATCCTTACTGACTGAGTTGTACTCCATTTTATAAAAATGCCACATTTTTTTTTTAAATCTGTTTCTCAGTTGATGAGCATTTGAATTGTTTCCAAGATTTAGTTATTACAAAGTATTGTTAAATTAATGAATCTATGCTTTGGAGTGAAATAAAATGAAAGCACTTTCAAAAATATGAATAGACTTGTACAAAGCGAGAGGTTAGAGGAAATAAAATTTTGAAAATTTAACCATAAATTTAATGTAACAATGGATATGTCCTATATCAGTTTGACTAACAAGGGAAATGTTTTACATTCAATAGATGACACAATTAAAGAAACAAACAAACAAACAACAAAGAAAAACCCTTGACTTTATCTATGGCTTAGTTTTTTCAGGTTCTGCTCTATATAGGAAAAAATGAAAAAATAAAAATAAAAAAGCTACTCAACGGATTCATAAGGCACAAAGTGTTTAGAATACACATTGTAACTACTGGATTTTCTCCTGTTTCACAGGTGCAAACTCTGGCTAGTTAGTTTCCATGTTTTATCTGAAAAACCAAATCAGAGCAAAAGATCTGTGGAGGACCTCATTGCCAATGCCACTACTGTACATAGAATTTCACAATTTATACTCAGGGCATTCTTTTAAATATAAAGGACACTTGCTTTGATAAATTAACTTTCCAATAAAGTAGAGTAAATAGATATTTCCTTGTTTGTGTGTGTGTGTGAAAAAATCTGTGAGCAAACACTATTTGTATGTTACCAAGAGGTCATCAGAATTGTGCTGGAATTCAATGATAGGTCATCTGCTATTATAATTTCACTATCCCAAACACCAAAATACCAGTAGTGATACAAGCATTCTGTAAGCAAATGCTTTTTAAGATTATTATTAATAGCCTGAAAAAGTGATATAAAGAGTCTGGTGTACAGATTTTAGATTGATAACATATACCTGTGTGTACAAAATCCTTTTATAAAACAAAAGTTCTGCAAAGCAAAAGGTTTGTAAAATTTTATAAAGCAAAATATGAAATTTAATTCCATGTTATATATTACTGTTAGTCATCCTAGCAAATTACATTTGTTCATTAAGAATTATAAATCACATAACTAATCAATAACTTGACAGAATTATAAAGCTGACTCTTAAATAAGAGTATCTATTGCTTTTGGTAGAAAATTGTTTTGCTGAAAGTTTTTTTTTTTTGCTCCCCACTCCCAGGATTACAAGAACAAAGTTTGTAACTGGATATCAGATATATGGGTAAAAAAGAACTAATCTGAAGCAAAACTTAATTTCTTTCACTAGCTATATAATTTGCAAAAATCAGGCCTTTATTATTATAGCATATCATCACTCAAAATAGACTTCTCCGTGTATAGACTTACAAATCAAAGATTTAAATTACAGTGAGAGACAAGAAATTTGGGAACAGTATTAAATATGCGGAATGATAGCGAAGGTAAGTCTAACTTTTTAATAATAATTTATTTCAGATAATATACCAGATACCTCTACTGTGAAACACACACTAGAATATATGTAGAATACAATATTTTAACAAGCAAATAAAGCAACCAGCCATTTATGTTCTACTGAGTTTCCAAGGAGTAATACAAATAGTTGCACTGAATTAATGTGAACAGCATTCCTGATCCTCGAATGACTAATTCCTTATAGTATAGTGAATACATGAAGAGAATTTTTATTCTTTTACTGTAGATGTGACTGAGCAAAATATTCTATATTGGATTTTCTTAAAAGTGAAGGGCAGAGCTTTCTTAAATGCAAGAATTTGGTTTTGGTTCACTTTTATATTGATGAAATTTGTAGTGCCTCAGCATTCTCTTGTCTGCCTCCCATCCGGGTATTTCTTTCTTTGTGATTTCTTAAAAAGCATTGACCAAATGAGTAAGGCATTATTCATGAAGCTGGGAAATTGACTTAGGAAATTTTGCAGACTTGGTGGTAAATGGTTCCTAGAAAAGGAATTTACCCACAATTTGTAATGGAAAGACTATCAATATATACATTTGGAAGTTAAGGTATCCCAGTAAAAGTGACTGTATGTGAATAATATTTATCTTGTATTATGTTTCTTAACATAAGACATTGTGGATTTATTTTTCAGCGTGGTAGAACACTATCTTTCACTTGTTATTTGAAAGTTGACATTAGGAAGAACTAAATCTACAATTATCCTTTTGCAAAGGTAGGAACTGATTCCAAGACAACCCCACTATCATTAGACACTAAAACCTGAGGGCATTTATGTCCCATAAATGAAATAGCATAGTTTTTCAAATAACCTATACACATCCGCCTGTGCTATAAATCGTTTCTAGGCCACCAGGTACCTACTATGTAAATATTATGCAAATATTGCTGTAATGTATTGTTTACAGAATAATAACATGAATATTGGTCTCTATATGTTCAGGACAGATGAACACTGTTTTAAAAAATATTTTCTGTTTGTGTTTTGTTCAAATCTTGGAGATGAAACCAATGGATGTAGGAGGTTGACTGTATATATCTTTTGGGCCAGGAAGTCATTTTTTTCATGTAAAATGTGGATAGAATCCCAACAATCTTATTTCAAAAAAATACATCATAATATTACATGAAAGAGCTAGTCAATAGAGTGGTTATCATAGAATTAAATGAGTTTGACTATTTTGAGGTTTATAAATTTATTTCATAGTTAAGTGAAAGCAGCACTATTCATAAAAATTTATCAAGTCACATGAATAATGGTTCTAAGTGAGAAAGCAATGGCTTCTCATATGATAGATAGATAGATAGATAGGTAGACAGACAGATAGACAAATTAATGGAATGAGATTTGAAAAAAGAAAGTCAAGTCCTATCCTTCTTGCACTATCAAGAAAAAATAACCAAGGCAGAAAAATCCAACAGAAAAATAGTTTAGCCTTTTTCAGAGGAATTAAATTCATTTCAATATAAAAATTACTGATAAGAGGCAAAATTAAAATATTTCTTGATCTAAAATTCACTGTCTTAAAACTATAGGTTAGGTTTCCATATGTTTATTCAGATGAGTAAAATTTTTATGCTTATTCAGATCAGTAAAAATTTTTACCTACTTAATATTTTTAGAAGATAAACATCAGAAAAAAATTTGTTTGCTCTTCCAGGATGAAAAGTGATCTTACAAACTGACTTACCTTGGCAGATTTGGGAGTGTCATTAAATCTTAAATTTTTTTGTCAGCTTTGAAAATAAATGCTTATTTCTAAATTTAAGTAAAACCAAGTAACAGTATAATTTGGTTTTTCAATTGCCACAGTAATCATTTTTAAGTACTGTATTTGTTACTAACTTATCCAGTCTAAAATATATTTAGTTTTCCCCTATAGGACAGTTTAACATTTTAATTATAGAAGACAGTGAAAGACATTTTATATTGAACATGGCAAAGTAAAATTAACATAGGCCCCTAAAGGCAGTTTTGGTTTGTATTTTTTAAATATGTACCTGACTGTAATATACATGCTCATTAAATAAAGATTAACCATAACAGCACAAGAAGAAAATTGGAAATAAAAGAAGTATTAGAACTAGTGAGAGATTAATAATATTTAGTATTTTACATTTTACTTGATATATATTTCTAGGCAATTCTTTTTAGACACTAAAGTTAAATCTTAAAACACTTTATAAATGTATTTTCATCATGTTATGTGGTACCAAAAACATGCAAAGCATTTAAATTTTTATAAGATAACTTTTAATGATTAATGTTATGAATACTTTAACATATATTTACCTATTCCATGTTTAGATCTTTATACTGCCTATATAAACATGATATGTACTTCTTTGGACAAAAATAGTTTTTCCAAGTTCCTGGTTGCTTCTTTAAGGTCCATACCTGATGTTATAAAAGCCCTTAAAGACCATTAATAAATTCTAGGGAGTCATAAAATTTCAAGTTATTCTAAAAAAAAAAGGATAAAATTTACTGGCAAATATGTCTGCACAAGCTCTAAACATTTGCGTTGTTTTTAAATAAAGTTTCAGAGTGTCACTTTAGGTGGTAGCATATCAAGTGTTTATAAATTATATTGCAGATTATAGCTGAATACAAATGTATACATATATGTGTACTATATACATACACATACATTTAAAGTAGATATATTCTATGTATGTATTATTTTATGATTAAAATTATTATTTGTGAAAAAGGAAAATATTTGACAGTTTGAAAATGGTATTTGAAACATTTATAACACCGAATTCTGGAGAAAATGTAACCAACACAAACTCTTATTTATTTCTGTGGGGATGGAAAATAGAATAGCAATTATGGAAAAAAATGTGATCATTTCTTAAATAATTAAATGTTTTCCAACCATGCAATCCAGAAATTGTGCTCATGGTATTTACACAAAAGAAAATAAATTTTATTTCTGCCATGAAACTTCTACATGGATACTCGTACTAGCTTTACTAATAAAGGTGGGAACGTAGAGCAACCGAGGTGATCTTCATTACGTGAAAAGACACAGTGGTGTACGAACTGGAATATTATTCAGTGCTGAAAAGAAATGAGACTTTGAGCTGTGTAAAGTCATGGCAGAACCATAAACATATATTAAGTTTGGGAAGCCAATTTGAAAGGGGTACATACTGTGTTAATTCCAATTTTATGCCATTCTGGAAAAGGGAAAGCTATGGATATAAAAGGATCACCAGTTCTCAGAGAATAAGAGTAAGTGAAGGATGAATAGGCAGAGCACAGGATTTGTAGGGAAGTGAAACTAATCTGCTTGGTATTATTATGATGCATACATGTCATCATGCAGGTGTCAAAACCTGTGGAATCTACAGCACCAAGAATTATTCCTGCAGTAAGCTGAGTGCTTAGGTTAATAATGACACATGCACTTTTATCAATTGTAACGCATGTTTCACTCTGGTTTGGAACGTTGATACCAGGGAATACTCTGTGTCTAGTATTCAATGTAGTTCTGAAGCTAACACTGCTCTAAATGCAAATCTTTAAATCTGCTCTTGAAAATTACTTAACTGTTGCTATAATTTGCGTTCCTCAAATACTAGTGAAGTGAAGTCTCTCCATCCATGAATCTTAACTGGCCTTGTGGAGGTTCTCTGACCATAGAATGTCCAGAAGTTGTGGCACACCAGTGCTAATTCTAATCTCCAGATACCTTTCATATTCTACACTTTCATTAGAGACTTTAACCATGTCAGCGTTAAAAATGGTCAGTGTTACGGAGGGAACAAGACATGTGATCCAACCAATTGACCCAATGGTCAAATGACTACCAGATTTGTGAATGAGGGCACTGAAGCCACTCAGCATGAAGGTGATCAGAAGGCTGACAAGCAATTCAGGAAGACGCCTCACCAATATTACCTGAGTCTAGAGAAACTGCTCAGCTTCTTCCTGAGCTACTTGAACAATCATTGCTTTAAGCCATTAAGATCTGAGGTTTTTACAATTATACCGATTAGTAATTGATACATTGTACCTACCCAAACTGTTAGTAAGTATAACAAACGATGAGCACCAAGTCTACATTTTCTAGCAAGATTAAACCATTACTTTTGTAAGGCATATTTTACATCTAGTAAGGGCAACAGAAGTTATAGAAAGTATTACGATTCTGTAACTTCATGTTAAATGAATATTATTGATATTAAAAATAATGATTATGAAGGGGAAATGTAGCAACCAAAACAGGATTAATGTTAACAGTAATGACAATAATGAAATATATCTTAATTTTACCCACTCAGAAATTAACTAGATGGTTGGCATAGTGGCATATATCTCTAATACCAGCACTGGGGGAGGCTGATGTATGGGAATTGAAAGTTCAAACACAGTTGAGCAAATTAGCAAGACTCTGTCTCAAAATAAAAAATCAAATAATAAAAGAGCTGGGGATTTAACTCAATGTGAAGACCCTAATCTCCAGTACAAAGTATTTCCTTTCATGTCCCCATAAAAATATATGCAGATACATATGTTAATTTACACAATCCCTGGAAGTACAAAAAATTTATTGTAAAATAGTAGAGTATTTTCCAGGCAGAAAAACTGATATTTTGCTAGACTAACTTGTGAAAAATATTAAGGGAGAATAATGTCTAACTAGGTAGAATAAATTTTGTCTAATATATTAAATGGGGATTCAAATATTAACTATGAGAAATTGCTTGGTAACTGTGTGGTTGAGCAATTTTTTTTTAAAAATAGAGATCAAAATATGTATCTCATTGGAGTGTCAAAATGAAATATAGGAAGCTCACTTTTTCATGCACATTTATTCCTTTTACCTTTATTTAAACAATATTTTCTACTCTTTCATGTACTTAAATACTCAGTCTTAAATACATTTCTAATAGCTATCCTAGTGTACTCTTGGATATTTTGTTTGTTTTCTGCAGCTCAGTGCTAGATAGTAAAGCTTTATGAGAAATAAAGTGTCAATAGTTTTTAACTTAACAGTCATTAGTAAGCACGTGAAACAATAGTATAGTTGAGAAGTAAAATATCACTCATAAATTACAATTTTTATGAATTTCATTAAAATGCATAGTATAATAGAGAACAATACTTTATAAAAGTGTTTGACAAAGCTAGTGCCCATTTAAAATAAGTACCTCTATAGGAATGTGTCCATTCATGATGACTATGTAGGTCACACACATATATAGATTTTTGTACTTCACTGAATAAAATTAGTGAGATAACCTGATCAGCTTACGTGAAGGAGTTTAGCAAATGTTCAGTGATTTTTAGTTTAAGTCAAGAAAGAATAAAGGGGTGATCAGAGCTAACAGAAGCTTATCACACTTCAGGTTTGGATGGCAAAATTTGTGAATTGAAAGAAAACAGGCATGCATTTCTCAGTTGACAACCTTCATTGGCAGAGCTATAAAAACAGGTCAAGTTCCAGTCAAATAATCTTGGAACTATGCTATGGTCTCTCCTCAGTGCTCACAGGAACGAGGAGGACGTCCACCCTGAAGCCTCAGTGTTCTTCTTACTATAAATTCTAACACAGTGTAATCACTGGCCAGGGGGTGTCAATGCTGATTTTCTGGAAATATTTAAAAATACTACAATCACTGAATGAAAATTCTAGACTAACTCAGTTTATACTTAATTATACTGTTATTTGATCTGGGGATGAGTCCACGACATAGCAATGAAAAGCTATGATGCCATTATTTAAAATAACAAAATCATGTGGACTCTTACCCAATACAAACCATTTTTATATTTTAACTTGGGAACAACAAATACAATACCATGGCCATTATACCTTTGAAAAGTAAATGCTTATTTTTTTTAATAAAACAGCAAAAATCTTAATCCTTAAGACAATTACTCATTTTATATTAAAATTTAAAAGTCCTCTCAAAATCCTATTTAGCAGTCAAATATTTTGGCTATTTTGTTAAAGTGTTTAAGATACATTATATGCCATTATTTGTGGGAATAAGTATATAAATGGAGACACACTTGTTCTTAATTAAGTCCTGTGTGATGTACCCTATTATAAAGACTTAGCTGTGAGCCATCCACATGAGCCAAGGACTGTAATGGTCTGGATTTTTGTCTCCTCTTATGTAAAGAGAGGTCCCTGAGCTCCTCTTTGTTGCTGATATGCATTGTACAATGTATCCAACATGAGAATTAAAAGGTATGTGATTTCTATAATTTTTACTCAGTGACTAATTTTCTTAATCCTTACTGTTCTCTTACTGTGTTATCTGGTATTCTAAGGAGCATTGTTTTGTCCGGGATATGTCTACTTTGTGATTAATGTTATGCTACAATTTTTATAGATAATTTCAGCAAAAAAGAGCTATGACTCAGTCGTTCTTTGAACTTGGATAAAAATGATGAAATTTTTCTTAATAAAGTCAAGGAAAGAAAATGCACTACTGGACTAAAACTAATCATGAATGATTTCCATGGAGAGGGACAATTTGTCAGAAAATTATGAGGAGATGCAAACGGAGGGTTATAATGGCAGCAGTCTTGCAACATTAACTGTATCGTTCACTACCACAAGCTCCGTGATAAATCCACACACATCACACTGAGGGACGGTGTGGTTGCCTGATGCCGGAGCTCGCCCGCAGAACCGTGGGATCTCCTCCGAAGGCGGTGCTCACCTCAGCTCCAGGGTGGAAGCCATGGAGCATGTACCAAGGGATGAGTTGGAAAAATGGAAATGGCAGCTCAGAAAGGTGGACAAATGTATGAACTGGACTGCCTGCAGAGTGGCCTCTTTAAACGGCCAGTTGGTTACTTCTCAGCAAAATATAGTTTCAACTGTATGAAGAATGGACAAATCACAGGGATGAAATAAACTTTCAAAATCATTGTTTTATAATCACAAGATTAATAAGTGCCATTACCATATCCAGAAAATAAACCTAAAGTCCGTGCTGCTCAACTCACAAGTGCAGTCATGCTTGGGGCTTACAGAGCAGTTTTCACCGTATTAATTCCTCATTAGCTATACATTCTCAACAGGGAACCAGATCTTTTAAAAATGAGAAAGAAACCAAAAGATGGAGGGGAGAGAGGAAGGGAGAGATAAAAAAAAAAGTTAAGATATGTTTTATACATTTACCAATATCTTACATTGAATGCAATAATTATGTACTGCAAGCAAATACTATTGAAATTAAAAATAAATAAATTAAAAAAAAATAAAAAAGGTTGTCAAAAGTATAGAGGTACATTTTGCCAAAGTCCAAAACACAAATAAAAAGCAAAGGCTTTTTTATTTACATATTTGTGTTATTTGAATGCGTTAAGATGTACAGAAAGTATACTCATGAAGAATATTGAAAAAATTGATTTTACTTTAAAAGATACTAATACAATAGAATGAGATGGAAAGAGAGTGAACTTTGAAATTGCCATCAATGCTTCTAATCTTATTTATCAGCATGACCTGGGGAAACTCAATTTCCCTAAATTTGTGTTTTACAATCTGCCAAGGGGGATACAATATTTACTGTACATGTTGTAAAGTTTAGTAAGGTCTAGTCTATGGAACCGAGAATGTTGTCAAACAAGCTACATGCTAACTAATGGACTGCTAACTAATGAGCTCCCAAAAATAAAGCATTATAGCCTAAAGGTTATTATTCAGGATGTTATAAAAATAATCCATAGTACAATATCTCAACCATGTAACTATTTAATGCTCTGATCACTAAAGAAACTAAGAACACTTAGGATCAAGAACAGAAAGAAGCCGGGCGTGGTGGCGTATGCCTTTAATCCCAGCACTCAGGAGGCTGAGGTAGGTGGAGCGTTGTGAGTTCGAGGCTGGCTTGGGCTACAACGCGAGCACAAGGCCGACCTGAGCTACATAGTGCGACCCTGCCTCAAAAAACCAGGGCTGGGAGTTTGGCTCAGTGCCTTAAACTCCTGCCCTGGCAGGTGCAAGGTTGTGAGTTCAATCCCCGGTGCCACAAGAACAGAAAGAAAACTCACTCTATTACACAGATGAGTTTTAAGTATTAGAGTTTTCAAGAGGATTCAAAAGAGAAATAAGAACTCTGAATGAGACAGGTCGGGAAGGTTGCTTGCTGATGATGCTGGTTTTCAGAATAAACAGCTTAGTGTCACAAAAATAAAAATGGTGTTTGACAGCATGGATTGCTCCTCTCAGACATTTTACATAGTTATACTGTTTTATGTCTGGGCACTACATTAGAAATTCCTAAGGGACTTTTATTACTCCTCGGCATCCTGTGGAAATACACTTTCTTTCACAAAATGTATCATATAGAATAACTTCCATCAGTGACAAGTAACAGTGCGTGGTCATAATAATGGTCATGATCTTAGTTGGAAACAATTGAATGTTTAGTATTTGAATCCACTTTAAGAGTTTTTAGTAGAGTTCACTTACTTAATACTTCTGAGATATGTAAGAGGTCAACACTGCCACCAGCATTTGGCAGATGGAGGAACTGGAGCTGCATTGGTGAGGGCCCAGCACCTGAGCCTGCTCCGCAGCCAGACTGCAGCCAGGCTGTGCATCAGACCAGCGGGCTCCAAGCCGCAGGAGCTTCCATTGGAAGCAGATAATCAATATTAACAAGATAAACTCCTTCATTTACTTACTTAGTTATTAATATACACCTGTCAAGAGTATTTAATGTGTTCAGGATTGTTTTATTATCAATCTCAATATAAAGAAACAAGTTAATTTACGTGGTTGATGTAGTCCCTGCAAAGATGGAAAAGCAGAAAAGTAAGAATAATAATAGACTCTTGGGTAGCTGTTAGTATATGTCTGACATGAATAAGTTACACTCTTCCAATTCTTTGTATTTCTAGAGCAATCTCATGTAACATGATACTACTACATCCATTCCATAAAACCACAATTTAAATATCTTATCATAGGTAACATAGATAATAAACTTAATAGCTAAGATAGGGACATAAAGCTTTGATCAGAGTCTATTTGTTTTTTTAACAATTGGCTATTACTTAGAGGTGATTTTAGCAATAGCAAAAATTTAAGGAAATCTTGAGACTGACATTAACTTTATATAAGGAAGGTTTCTACTTTCAGGTAGTAGAAAATCTGGTCTTGGTCTCTATTTATATAACATTATGGAATATGAAAATGAATTATTTTTATGTTCTTAAATTTTTGCATACACAAAATAGACCCTGATATAGCTGTGAAGTTTTCAGAAAAATTGGTGCTTATTAGAAAAAGCACAGGCTTTTCAAATATTTAGAAGTTTTATGTGGAGTTCATATTCTATAATAATTCTGTGTAGAATAGCAAGATTTATACTTTGCCTATACTCCCATGGACTACCTGCATAAATTCTTCATTTTTTTATACTTTCTATTGTTGCTGGGACTTTTCATCTTGGTAACTGGAGATTAAATTATAACTAGTGGTGTTTATTGTGTTTAGGGCTTGTATATGTGCATAATTTTATTTTTTAATCAATGTAAGCTTAAGAAATTGCAAATATCCTCACATGAAAGCAAAGTAGATCAACAAAATTTTCTAGGAAATCCTAGTACTGCACTCCACTGATTTCAGTTCTTTAATGAAGAGGTACTGGGGAAGAATTTCCCTATGGGGGTACACATTTTCCACTATAGTGTTAGAAGCTGCAAGTCTAGAAACACACAACAATAATTTAATGTCTAAGATAATGCAGTAAATCCCATAAATACAATAAACTGTGTGAATAAAGACATACAATCAGAACAATTACGAGAAAAAAGCCTGCCAGGAAGTCCACACTGAGAAACAAACGAACAGGAAATAGGGAGAATCCTCTCCAGAACACTGTCAGATCTGTGGTTTAGAAGGGAGCAAGTTCATTTATGCAGCAGTTGTTGATGGTTAAATTGGTAAAGCCAACCAAAGAAAACCTTGCAAGTTATTAGTAGTGTAAACTGATTTAATTACTTCGCTAAAAATGGTGACAGTGAATATCAAGATTCCTACGCTTATATCCTAACTTCCAGAACCTAAAGAAGCATGCATTTGTGCAGCTATCATTACTAGTGTTGATGTCTAAGTGTGTTCACAGGATCTTGGGACAGAAAATTAATAAAAAATGATGAAAATAAAATCACCAAAAATAAAAATAATGATAGATTAATGATATGCTTATTCCATGAAATTTGCAGCAGTAAAAAAAACATAGCAATTTAAGGGATATTTCTCACAAAAATATTGCTGAACTGAAAGCAATATAATGTTTGAAATATATGCACTCACATGAAATTATATAAAAGTGGGGAAAATATTGAGAATTTAGTTATTATCATAGAGATATGATATACTGATAAACTTTATTTTTCAATCTAAATGATAGTAGCACAGGTGTCCTTTTGATTGTTTATGCCTTAATACATATTACATAATCTTTTGAAGGATAAAATATTACATGATAAATTATTTATGGTGTGATTAATGGCATTTTTTTTTCTGTATGGAAGATCAGGTTTAGCCCTGTCTCCTACATTGTATGACACCTTAGATAAAGAGGCTTTGGGTTGTCCTATTTGATATTATAAGTACAAAACTGATTTTTCAATGGAAAAGATAATAAATCCCACTGGGTGCAGCAAGGCTGCTCCCCCTGTGTTATGAAGCTTAAACAGCAACAAAGAAAGTTCATTGGTTCCTGTCTCAGTATCACCCAGATAAAGGCAGTCTTGGGAAGGGCATAAATCACAGTGTAATGAAAAATTGTATAGATGCCAATGCAATTCATGGATTGATATTCCATGAATAGTTGCAAAGAACATATTATCTGGAAGACACTGTCTTCTAATTTAGGAAGACAGAATTGAAAAAAAAATGTAAAAAACCCTGCATTCTATCTGTGGGAAGAGAAATAGATGATGAGCAAGGTCATATAAATATATTTGCTGAAGACTCTGGAACAAAATGTAAATTTAAAAAAAAAACAATGAAAATTGTGGTTATTTATTTATTTATTTTTTTTTTGCGGCACTGGGGATCCAACTCACAACCTTGAGCCTGCCAGACAGATGCTTAAGCTGCTGAGCCAAACTCCCAGCCCTAGTCTTTTGAGGCAGGGTTGCACTATGTAGCACAGGCCAGCCTTGTGCTCGCGTTGTAGCCCAAGCCGGCCTCAAACTCACAACACTCCTACTATATCAGCCTCCAGAGTGCTGCGATTAATGGCATTCACCACCACACCCAGCTAAATTGTGGTTATTTTAAATTTAAACTCAATATATGTGTATCTATATCTAGAGATTTTAGGAAAGAAATAAAATGCATTTGGAATGAAAGTGTAATTTTGCTAATAAGAAATGGCTGGATGTGTAAAGACAGAAATGTTCATTCAAAGTAATAGTTTAAGGTAGAGATTAATGGAAAAAAAATGACAGGAGTAATAACTTTGAAGACAAATTAACTAATGACTACTCATTGCAAATGTACTTTAGCCAGTTAGGTAGATTGACAATGCCTATGAATGATATCTTTGGGTTAATGATGATGATAAAAAAATTGGTCTCGAGAATGACCTGATCATATGTGATACTTCATTTAATAGTGATTAGAAATAGCACTGAATTTAGGACTTACAAAATGTATATAATTTCATATTTTCTAAAAAACTATTGACTGTAAAAATCCTTAGCTTTAAGGTACACAGGCAAACAAGTGAATATGGTAATATGTGTACTCCAAATGTCAGAATAGTATATCAAGGAAAAAGCTATCATAAAAAATAGAAATGACTCTATGGGCTGTAATAATAAAAGAACAATATCCAGAAAGCGTTGGTAGCCTGTAAACATGGGATTGAGTTGCATAATATAGATAATATTTATTATGAAGGAAAGCATTTGAAACTGAAGAAACCAAAGTGATTTCTATATAGATCTCCCTTACATATTTTGGCATTTTCCACTATAAAATGAAAAGAAAAGGTGGTAAATAATTCACATGTATGTGGCATTGTGTGTGCATATATGTGAGAGCACACAGCAATTTTGATAAATTATTTAATAAATTCATGTCATATTGCTGTAAGGAAAGTAGAATGTCATGTTTAAAGTTATATACAAGGTGACTATAAGAAAATATTTAATAAGATATTTAATAATAATGATACTATACAGTGATTTAATGGGATGATTTTTTTGCATTGCCAAGAGGATTTAAGTGCAAGCTGAGTGATCAAATTTAAGGAATATTAGAAAACAACTTCATTTAATACATGAACAGTTGGATTAAAAAATCATCAAGTCCTTTCCTACTTAAATGATTTTGATACTCAATAGTTCCTAGAATTTCCTTTCAATCCTACATTATCTAACTAATACTGCTAGCTACTAAGCATATCCCCCCAATTTTTTTCATTTAATTAAAATGTGTCAGTCATTATACACATCTGAGTAATTCTTGAATTCTAAGGTGCAACTTTCATAATTTTTCTTATGTTCACTTTCTTTCCTTTTTAACCTAGTGAAAGTATCTAATAGTATTTTGACATAGATGGATGTCAGCAATTTTGGCTTAGATACTTAGGATTGAAATAAAAGCTTCATAACTGTGTCAATTTGCAATTTTGAAATATAGAGGTAATATACGTTGTATGAAAATTGAACCCAGGAATGAAGTCTACCTCAATACAAAGTCTGATAAAATGCAAGACTAGTCCATTTATATTGAACCATACAGATATTATACCAAATCAACAAAACAACAGCAGCAACAAATGCTATGTAATTAGGTTATACCAATCATGGTAAAATGAAGTTCCAAAATATCCCTCTTCTATTCATTCCTACATTTATCAACTAGCATAGCCAGGAAATTATTGTTTGTATCTATCTTGTGTCTATCACCCTGTAGTATAAACTCATTTCCTTTTCCATCGTTCTCTGTGATAGGTATCTCAATAAGCAGGATGATTTTATTTTCCACAAAATGAGAAACAGAAGTTAATAAGGTCATATCAACCATGTACAATCATATTCATAATGAAGGACTCCAAGCAGCATCGGAAAATTGGTTGGCAGCTACCCTTGCTGTGCTGAAAATACAATATTTTGATAACAATAACATGCCCAGTTTGCTCAAATAAAAGATGTTAATAGTCACATATTTCCAAATATTGGATGGCAACAGTTATAATGAAAGTGCAATATATTTTGTGTAGATCAATAATACTCCTCAAACAATTTGCGCATTATTTCTGCTTCTTGCTTAAAAAAAAGTATGGTAACTAGTTTTTGTATTCACTGTGGAGATACATACAAATATAATGTGCTAGTAAAATCATAAAATTGACTTTTTTTAACACTCCAATTTATGAGGATTACAAGTTATTTCATACTTTTCAAGTATACACAACTTAATGTGCAGTGTTCAGCACTGCAATAATCTGCATCCATTTAAACAATTGTGAATTTCTCTGAAAAATGGTGAATAAATTCATTGGGATAGAATCTTATTTTACAACCACTGTCTTGATGCAATCATTAGAGCTTCATCTGGCCATTTACTTCAGCGACATACAAACGGCTTGCATGGTTGAAGGAAGGACAGTTTTGTTTTTGGTTATAAAAAAAGGAAAATCTTGATAATTTTTTTGAGACACAGTCTCAGTGTATCGTCCAGGCTACTTTCAAACTCACAGCCACCCTCTGCCTCAGCTTCTCTAGGGCTGGAGCTACACATGAGTGCTACCATACCGGGCTTGACAATTGCAAGTTTTTAAAAAAGGGAAATGGGTGGGGGAGGATGAGAGGGAGTGAGGGAGAGAGAGAGGAGAGGGAGGAGAGAGAGACAGGGAAGCTGCACTCTTTTACCAAGGTTCTGAGGAACAACCCCTTTTTATTATCACCAAGACTACATTGCCATTTGCATGTTGGCCAGTTGAGGTTCAATTTAGACAGCTCCGTGTGTGCCAGGCACACTGAGGTCTATAGGAATCTGGAAGACATACGTGATGGTTTCAGTTACTTCCCATGAATCCTTTAGCTTGTCCTGGCAACAGTGTGGGCCAAGGTGTTGGGAATGTAACCAATGAAGTGAATAACTATGCGGTCAGTGTATTCTCCTGATTAATTTAAATATACTCCATAAATTCACATGGTGTGAACCAGAAAATTCCAGGATAGAATGAAGGCTTTCTGGGGTGGGAAAGCTGGCTCCATCTTTTCAAAGCTTTTGACAGATGTCTTTTGATAGAAGAAATACACTTCCTGAAATTTTAAGATCCAGAGAAGTCTATTTCTTTTAAAATGTTATTTTTTAGTGAAGCAAAACAAGGTTCAAAAAGTTGCCTTCAGCAACAGAGAGTTTTACTGACGTGAATGCGCAGAGCGGCTGGTCACTGAGCTTGGATTAACAGGCTCAACAGAGAAAAGTTAGGGATATTTGTGCCAAGTATTCCCAAACGAGAGGAAAACCTGAGCCAAATCAGAGACAAAGGAGTGGCCCACAGGTTTTATCAAAATATTTCACAAGCAATGATGCGTTGACCAGCCCTGCCCTGTGTCTCTCGTCACCCACAGGCCCAGCTGCCAGGGTCCGTGGCTCTGAATTTGCATACATCCCTAGAACGCAATTTATTTCTAATCTTGGTGACATTCTGGCTCCTGTCCGTCTTTTCTTTGTATTTAGTAGGATTATCCTTCAAAATTTACACTGTAGTGGGAAAAAGTACAATCAGTCCTCAGATTATTTTTTTTTTCATGAGCATGTGGCATTTATCATGATTTGCATGGTTACAGGTTTTCTCTGGAAGGTTAGGCCCTCTGCCCTTCAAAACTTCTTATGAAGGAAATCTGTGTGGTAGCCTTCACTATGGTAAGATGCTGGGCTCATTGTCCCTTCTGCGATTATGTTTCAAGTTATAATCAGGTATTGGCAAAATCAGAAAGTGACTGTTCATACTAGATCAACACTCGGAAAAGGTGAAAAAAACAAAAAAACAAAAAAAAGCCCAATATAGGACTCTCAATGAAACTAAAGAATCAGCTTTAGTCTCATGCTTGAGGATACAGAAGGTACTATAGAAGAATAAGAGTGTGGTCAGAAAGTATGAGATACCCCCTGAGCTGAACTGTGAACATACCAGAGATCTCTAAGGAAAAGCAAAATTGTTAAAAAGTATAGTAGCAAAATATAGGGACTTAGTCAGAAAGAAAAATGCAAAGGAGATAAAGTAGACTTTGCTAAAGCAAGACATTTTTCCAGGTAAGTGGTCCTCCTAGGCTCATCATAAACATTCAATAAACTGAACTCAAATTCATCACTGAATTATAAAATCATTTTGCTACTAACTCATTCATTTGTTAATTTTCATAAACTTGATTTCACATGTGGTTTATTTTCTGTTTACCAAGTATGTGTTCTGAAAAAATGTGGTCACCATTGGGTGGCATTGTAAATAAGGCCTAAAAAGCCCAGGAGAAATTTCAGAATTTATATTCCATCACATAGCATGTTACATAGAAAACAAATATAGTGAACTATAGAAGTATGTACTCCACATGGAGCAATAAAAGAGCAACTATGTTTTATAACATCATGGTAAAATATATCTTAAATTATTTGTTACTTCAATTTTAAGGCATAGTGAGTTAAACTATATACTTAGTACTTAAATAACTTCTCACTTTCTAATGAATCAATGTGTTGAGTTATGTCATGATCTAAGTTTTCCGTTCTTAAATGACAGGAAGTAATGTCATTTGTGTGTCATCACTAGACATACTGAATGCAGTCTTAAAATATAATTATCATTGAACTTTCAAGACACATACTTGTAAAGCTTGAGATGAAGAACTTTCAATTAAAACAATAAAAACAGTAGTGTTGGATCGTCTTTGAACTAAAGTAATAGATGTAAAATCATAGTGGTACTTACCACAGTGAAATTCATAACTTTCAATATCCATATTGTCATGGCTAAGTTAACTATCATGGTAACCAACAGCAGAAGGACAAAGAAGTATAAGCACCTCTTTCGCCAGCCATAAATTCCCACTGGATACAGTTGTGCATTTTCAGTTCTTGGCAGGTGGTTCTGTTGTGTTGCTAAAATGTATTGTTCTCGTGTCATCTGGAGGGAGAGTGAGGGGGAAGGAGAGGGAGAAGGAGAGGAGGAGGGAGAGAGAGAGAGGAGAAGGAGGAAGAAGAAAAGGAGAAAGAGAAGGAAGGAATAAAAAGATGGAGGAGAAAGGAAGGAAAGAAAGAAAAAAGAAAAGGAAAAGTAAGAAAGAAAAGAGAAGAAAGAGAAGAAAGGAAAGGAAAGGAAAGGAAAGGAGAAATAGAGATAGAGGGAGGGAGGGAGAAGGGAAGAAAAATAAGTGAAGGGAGGAAGGGAGAGAGAGAGAGAGAGAGATTAAAAGATAAAATCCACACTTTATTGTGTAAATCATAAAAGAAAGAAAGGTAAGGACCTAAGACTAATGGGCAGTGAGTGTTCACCTAGTTATTGCTGTGCAATTAAAACTTGTCAGACACTCACATCCTGGGCAGCAACACTGTTCATGAGAGCTGTTTGAGTTACATCTATAAGCACACATTATTTTCAGGCAGGTTTTCCCATCCTAACAGGAGACTGATCTCCTGGCTTCACATCAAGGTATCTAAAATTCAACAAATTTATCCACATCCAAGTTTGAGAGAACCTGAGATCAAATGTATCGCAAATTTTTCTGTACCTCTCTCTAAAAAGGTAAAATACAAACTTCAGCCTATTTGTTTCAATTTTAAAAACGTGTATTTTCAAGAACCTATGAAAAAACAAATATTCTTTTCTCTTGACCTATATAGATATAGGCATCCTATTAAAATTTTATTCAGCAATTTGTTGATTTATTTCATGAAAGTGAGAGTACATGTCTCAGACGTGAAATGCAAACTTGGTCTCTGAAATAAAACCTACACAACTACCAAAAAAAAAAAAAATACCTTCCAGTATAAACATTGCCCTTATTTTGATAAAGCAACAGAGTTTTAGTAAATATACCTGCCTCTAACAATTTTGAAAAGTAAATGGGATAACAAAAAAGGGTTATCAGGTAAGTAAACAATGTCACTCAATTGAGGCTTTTTGTGTCTCCTCAAGGAATTAAACAGCATTTTTTAAATAAAGATGAGCCTAGCATTATTACCATAATATGCTTTGTTTATCTCAAAATACTGTAGAATATCCAAGGTGTTAAAAGACAATACTATTAATGTTTTAATTTAAAAGTTTATTTTTCATTTATTTTTTACAATTTTTATTATTGTTAGCATATGTATATGTTTACATAATGATTATATTCATCATGGAGAGTTGCACATGTACAGAAGACATCTCAGTTCATTGTATGTCCTGTTCCTCATCTCCCTGATCTGACTGTTTTCCAAGTTCATATAAGATTTCAGGGACAATTTCAGTGCAGTAGTGCTAGAGGAAATAAAGCATCCCACAACTCTAAATGACTAACCAAATTATTCTAAACTTGAAATGTTTACAAATCTTTGCCAAAAATGTTAAATGTTGATCCATTTTTTAAATTATTAACCAAGTTCTGAAAAAACTTGGTTTATTTTGCACTATGTAAATGATGGAAATACAATCAAATTGTGTCACTATGTATTTATGGTCATCGTAAAAGAATTTACCAAATGTGCAATTGCAGAGGTGTAAGTTGGGTGTCACTTATCTAAAAGGTCTGGGAGTAGATGTTTTAAATTTCAGGCTTTTTAATTTTTAATTAGTTGTATACACATAGTGAGATATCTTTGGAATGGGGTTCAAGTTTAACCATAACCTTTATTTATCATCCTTATACACATAGCCTGAAGGTAATGTTGTACAATATGCCTGCATTTTTAATCTGACTATCACAGGTGATCAGGTATCATGTTGGTAGTCAAAAGTTTTGGATTTTTGAACATTTAGAATTTCAGATTTTTGGATGAAGGGTTTTCTGAGAAGAAAAAAGTAGATTTCCTGCAATATACAGAGAGATCACAATTTTCTAAAACACAATATCATCATATCAAGATGTCTTTCTGTGTCATTTCTGTTTTTCTTCTTTCATCTATAATCTTAATGCTGTCAGAAGCCTTTGGAATTATTTATGTTTTCAGGGTTATATACACTCATGCTGGATACTTAAACTAATTAGAACCTCCATCATTTTAGTTTTGTAATTCTATTTCATATCACATTTCACATCTGCAAAATATTCATTAGAATGGAAAACCTTAAAAATGCAGTCTTTCTTAGTAAACACTGGGCAAGTCATCTGCCTTCTTGGACAACAAGGTTATAGCATTGCTTACATTAATGTAAATGCATCTACATAGATCAGAGAAAAGCTATGTTATGTGCCCCCAAAGTCTCATGTGGTACAGGTAGGGAGTTTTGAAGGTGGTAGTACTAGGATGTGTGATGTTGATTAAGCATATGATGGTGGAATTAAGGGTGGCCCACCCTGGGTGTGGGTGGAAACACTCAAAGGATAGTAGTTTGGATGGAATGTAAGAGGAGCAGAAGGCAGGCTGCTGTTTCTGCTGTGTTGCTGCTCACTGTCACCCGCCCACCATGAACGGTTTCTCCACCATGGTAGCACTCTGCCATGCCACCTTGCCTGGATACCAGCCAACTACAAACTGAAATCTGTACAAACTGTGAGCTACAATAAACCTTTCCTCTTTTAACTTTGGGTGTTGGGTATTTTGTCTTGAGAAACAAGCAATGAGAAAAGTAACTAAGACAAGCTAGTTTAAATTTGGACCTTGAACTCACCTTACAAAAAAATAAAACAAAACAGAAATAAACTAAAACATACTTTTAGAATCCATGTAAACAGTATTTCCAACAAGATAGTAACAAGACTAACCAAAAATGCATATGCAAATAGAGTTTGTGAATCATTCAACTATTTTCTCCAAATATATGGAAAATGTGTATTTAAAATCTGGCTATTTTATCCATTATATATAGTCACATAACATATGAAAATCAGAAGAAAATGAATTAATTTGGAATGACTTAAACTTGTTTCATCACCAATCACTTTAGTGTCCTGGAAATTCTGGAGAGGTCTCCTGAGCTGTATGGAGTGGCAGAGAAATTACTTATAGGGACAGAGACCCTTGTCTCAAAAGAGACAACATTCAAAATATAAGCACAAGGAATACACTAATTATTTCAACCCAATGGACATCATGATTATAGTATTTTTATATAGGTATTCAAAGTTGGAAACAGTAATGGAACTCTGAGCAGCACTGGTTTTCATTTAATAAATTAAGTAACAAATATGTCAATGGTTTCTTCAAGATTACTGTACTCATGAATTTCCCGTATTTGAGGAAAACACAATAAGCACATAGCAAAATAAATAACAGAGTATCATAGCCTACTCTGAGGAGGATAAATACAATAACACAATAGGTCCATTATACAGTATTACCTTGGTTCACAAATTTAATTTCTTCTATGATTTTGGAATCAATCGTCATGTGGGTGTTTGTGTGGGAAAGAGGATTGTGGTTGTATCTGCCACCCAATGAAGGGTTTGTAAACAAAGACATAATTTTGCCAAATGCTTCTGTGTGAGAAGCAAATTGTTTGCATATGAGGATTAGAGAATTGAGGTACCACTGTTTATGTGATGTAGTATTAGTGAGCAATGCTACAAAGATGATAACCTTGGTAATAGAATGAGAAATTCATTAAAGATGGCAGAAAGAGAATGCCTCTCAAAGTAAGTCACACCTGAAAGGATAGGAAATTTTGGAGGAAGTTTGGAACATAGATTTTAAAAATGTGGTTTCATCTAAGAAAGAAAGAAATCTTTCAAGTTTTGTATAAAAACTCAGTCATTGAGAACCTATTAGCTCTAGTTCACAATTTGACAATCTCATTATAAGATGAAAAAGAGAAGCTAATTTTATATTAGAAATAATATAATTGATATCATTTTTTTAGCAACTTGGAATCTAACTCACAACCTTATGCATGCCAGATATTTTTTTGAAATAAAACATCTAGTCATTTTTTAACACTACCCATATAAAGACTGAATATAACGGAGAGGTGTAACTGAAAGAAGGCTGGAAGAAAACAGCAAATTATTTGTCTGTCTCCTATGCTAACCTGATTCTTTGATTTTAAAATATAAATCAAGCACTAGATCTGTTCTCCCTGTATAGAAAATCCAGACATATGTGAGAAGCACATGTCTCCTGGACAGGGTAATTTGTGAAATTGTTTTTAATTTCAGATTATGAAGCTAGCCCTTGGCATGCTCAAGCAGCAATAAGCAACAATTCTCTAACCATAAAAATTAAACTCAGTTCCCAAAACTCTTACATTCCTCAGTGGGAGTGCTTATATTCCAGAAGTGGTAAATCATGTTAGAGTCACTGTACGCTGTGTTGATTCTGCTAGATTCAACCCTAAAATTGTCTGCTGTTGGCTCAGACAGTGAATGGAACACAAGAGGCTAAATGCAGTCCCAGATTTATATGTTAAACTGCAACCCCAGCGTGGCCACTCCATGCTCAGTGTCCTGGGGCAGGGTCCTCTCTCTGCCCCACTTTCCTCCACTCTACAATGACGGTTACATCGACTCATATGAGAGCTACTGGGGAGTCAGAAAGTAGGTTGTTAAAGTGCGATTTTCACTTTAAATAGTAAAAATGGTCATTTTTATAATTTATCTGCCACCTTTTAACTAGCTGTCCCTTATTTTAATGCTGTACAGGTATTTTTCCATGGAATTAATTTTAAGAGACATAAGCAAAATATAATTTTTTAAAACGAAATGATTGAAGTGTCCAAATTATGTGGTGTGAAATTTACACACTAAAAGGCATTTAGATTTCTGCTTCAAGAAAGTGAGTCTCTAAACAGCTACTAATGCTGAGAGAAATTGAAAACAATGCAGTAAATTGTACTTACTATGGCAATTTAAACTTTTTTCTAATCCAGGGCACTTAATGTTCAAAGACACATTTCAACATAACCGTAATGAAATTTTGCTATTTAAGAAAAATATCCATTTGTTTATGGATTATTTTTTCCATTAAGTCTATGGAAAAATGCTGTAGTCAGGTTTACAGTATGGTAAAAATGTGTTTTTTTGTTTGTTTGTTTGTTTGTTTGTTTGTTTTTTAAAGGCCTCACACTGAATTTCAAGGGTGATAAAAGATGTTAAAGTCAAATGGACAGCCTCTTGGGATGGGAAATAGAAGAGGATTCCAGCCAAGCTTGACGGAAAGAGAAACTTGAATAGACATCAAAAGGGACACATATTCCCAGAAAATAAGTTTGATTAAAATGTGGACATTTGGGAGGTAGGAGAGGAGGGGAAATGGTCTTGAAAAGAATTAAGATGCGTTCTGTGCATGTACCAGCTCCTCACAATGAATGCAATCATTGTGTTCTACAAACATGTTCTAAAAATTTAAAATAGATAAAGAATAAAAAGTAGAATTTTGGAAAGGGAATTTCTATTGACCCCAGAGTCATTCCAGGTTATTTCATCTACCTCATGTGCATTAAAATTAAGCATTTTTACATAGAGATTTTAGCCTTTCAGTAGATAAAAATTCAATCATAATTTTGATTATTTATTTAGGCAAGAATTTAAATTGATGGTCTGGAATAATTGAATTCTCAGATTTCCTCTGTGAAAAAGAAAAGAAAAATGGACTATTTTAGAGAATGTCCCATGTGCAGTTGAGAAGAATGTGTATTCTGATGCTGTTGGGTGGAATACTATGTAAACATCTACTAAATCCATTTATTCACAGGTTTGATTCAGTTCTGTTATTTCTTTGCTGACTTTTTGTCTAGTTGATCTATCTCTTGGTGACAATGGGGTATTAAGTTCCCCTGTTACAATTGTGTTATTGCATATTTGGTTTTTCATATCTATTAGTATTTGTCTTATATAGTTGTGTCCTCCTGTATTTAGTGCCTATATATATTTATGATTGTTAGCTCTTCCTCCTGAATCGTTCCCCTACAAAGTATGTGGTGACCTTCTTTACCTGTTTTGATCACTTTGGGCTTGAAGTTCACATTGTCTGCAAACAGAATAGCTACCTCTGCTTTTACCTGGGTTCCTGTTACATGGAATATTGTTTTCCATTCTTTGACTTTTAGTCTATGAACTTCCTTTGAGTCAGATGTGTTTCTTGCATACAGCATATTGTTGGATCATACTAATAAGTAAAATAAATCAAACTCAGATTTACAAATATCATATTGTCTCCATAGTGTAAAAAAATAATAAAAATTAAAAAACAAAAGAGTAACAAGATTTAATATAGGTATTGTAATAATGAAAAGGAAATTAAGTGCCTTAAAGGAAAGAACAACTGGGATAGGGGAAAGGAGAAAAGGAAAAAAGGAAAAGATAATACGTATATAGGTATATATATATATAAATGTATGTATGTATATGGATACAAGATAGATAACTATACTACTAATCTCTGTTAGTTCATCAAAAAGAACAGTTTTTGATCATTGTTTGATCTTTTTTATGCCTAGATCTTGTAACATGAACAACTACTTTTAAGATAACAATATGCAATATATTAACCAGCGCTGATTTCCTACTATTTTTTTAATTCCACATCATTTGTATCCTCTTACCTGTTTTCCTTTTTAAAATTCAAAAAAAATTACATTCCCACCTCCTCGCAAAAATGGATCAGCAATTTGAAAGAAGGCTGAAAAGCGTTCTGCCTACTCAGAGGTTATCAACTCCAAGATCCAAACCAACAAAGACTCTGAGATTGCAAGCATGAGACTCCACTTAGCAAGTATTGCTGTGTATGCACAGTAGGGGAGAAAGAAAAACCTTTACAAAAAAAACCAAAATGCTAGAAATGCAGTAAGAGAGCTTCGCCCTTACAAGCAGCAAGCCCCACAGTGTTTAAAACAGTAATAATCCACTTGAAAACAATAGTAAGAGAATCCAAAAAAGAGTGAAGGATGCCAGATTTTACTCTTACATCAAGAGGAAAAAAATATTGAGTCAAGGATGATAGAGTTTGGTTTCTATAACCATGGTGATGAACTGGAATATACCATTGCTTAACAAAGAAATCTTGCACATAAAATTCAAAACACTATTTAAAGCCATTTTTCTACTTTGAAAACAATAGCTGTATTTTACCAAATTAATGCACATCACTGATTGTAGAAAACTAAGGTAATTTGTTCTGGTTTTTGTTATCTCACTTTTGATGAGGTGCGAGGAGATTCAGAATGAATGACTTTTAGCACAATATATACTACTTTAAATAAATTCAGCACAGTTGAGTATGTAGGGATCAACAAAATTTAGCCAAAGAATTTTATTATTTTCAGGGACTGGATCCAGGGACTTAAAACAGACCTACATCTTCATGTATATTTTCATTCTTTAATTTTCCAATATGGTCTCATTAAGACTTTAAGTTACCCAGTCTACACACTAACTTGTGATCCTCCTGTCTCAGCTTCCCAGAATGCTGGGATTACAAGTGGGCACCATCATGCCCTGCTGCAAGATTTTCTTCATAGAACTCAACAAATGTTGAGTGTACAATGAGGAACAAATACATGGCCAATAGTTAGACTTTAACTCTCTTGACTCTTTGAGATATTTTGAAAAATAATGGTGTGTCACTTTTGATGTAACATGTCAGATTAAGTGAAACAATACATACCAGTTCATCATTCAAAGATATGAAGGAAGTGGCAGAAACCTACACAGTCAGATGAAGCATCGTGACTGAAGGTAGACCTCTCCATCAGAGCTAAATAGATGTCTTGTTAAACTCAGATCCTGATACTCTAACCCTGGCCAGATACACCTGTACCACGAGTACAATCTGCCTTCGCATCTATGGTTGAAGAGTGTTTTATGTGCCACAGTCTTCTTTCTGTATAGGTGTTAAGCAGCTAAAAAAGATCAACTGACCATTTTTGTTAGCAGAGGTGTCTTTTGGAGGATGTAGATGCTGCACTCTTTTCCTATGGCTTTATGATTGCTTCTTGTTTTAGCTTATAATAATATTATAAACCCCTACAGTTATAATCATTTCAGCACCAAATATAGATTTAGGTATATGGTAACTGACAAGGAAAGAGTAATGTGTAGTGCCCTTTCACGGATTGCCGGCTCCCTATCAGACATTATCCTGGTGGCTTTATGGTAGAATTTTGCTGAAGTAGAATCGACTTTCTTTACATCAGAAAAGAGGTTACTTTGGGAGTCATTATACTGCCACTTAGCACATTACTATTTCATTCATGGGCTTTATTAAATGAATCAATAAATATTTGTTGACTGAATGGATAGACGCATGTATGTAGAAAAACATAATTCAGGGAATTGGAGAGGGATTGCATTTGATTTAAAATATATCATAAAATGATAGGCATACTATATTTTATTTGTAAATTAGAAAAGCTATAACTTTCTAGGACAGATGATATTGCAGGGCTGGTACGATGGGTTTTCAGACAATAATCTTTGAAACATACGTCTAACTTTAAAACGCATTGTCAGCCCTGGTACTGATTTTTGTGTTTATTTTATTTTATTTTATTTTATCTTATTTTATCTTATCTTATTTTATCTTATTTTATTTTATTTTATTTTATTTTTTGTTGCAGGGATCAAACTCACAACCTCACGCCTGCCAGACAGGCGCTTAGGCCGCTGAGCTAAATCCCCAGTCCTGCTTTTTGAGATAGCATCTCATTATGCAGTTCAGGCTGGCCTTGAACTCACTTTGTAGCCCAAGTTCGAATTCACAAGGATCCTCCTGCCTCAGCCTCCCGAGTGCTGGGATTAAAGGCATGCACCACCATGCTCAACTCTGGTGTTGATCTTTTAGTACTCTAAGTTAAAATCTTTTGAAATCACATTAAATTCATGGAAGTTATCATTGTGTATCTGGTTCTGTTGACACCATCTCAGTTTTTAAAGTAACTAGCAAAAACTCCAATGGCTGTATTGATGTTTAGGTTTTACGTTCTATTTTTGGAACACATAAATTCACCATTTTTCTCATTCTTTTCATGTGAATCTATCATCATTAGTCCACATCGGCAGCAGTCTGTTTCAGGGTTTCTTTGGGTCATTCCAAGATGATTTTACACATTGCCAGTCCCTCCATTATTTTTTGCTTCTATTGTTTAGGTTCAAGAAACATATTCCCCACATATAAACATCATCAAGCTTATTCGTATATTAAACAAAACTTCCTTTAGCACATTCTGCTAACAAGGGCCTTTTCTAGAAGCAGTGAGTAGACTAGTAGAGCCAACAAATAAAATAACTTGTCACTCTGATAGAATGAACAAAAACAAATACAGTACTTGATATTATGAAATATTTCATTTGGTGAATGAAATATTAATATTTCAAACATTTTATTTGGTAACTGAAATATTAATGAGGAGCTAAGTAATGAAAAGGAAGTGGATAATGAAAATGACAGTTCCAATTTAGATGGGATAGGCAGATGAGGACTCCTTGAAACCCCAAACTTTATTTAGGTGCCGGAAGACAGGAGGGAGGGCCATGCATCTGTCGGGGTGCGTGCATTCCACATGGAGGGGCAGTCATGATCTGGAGGCAGATAGGGTTCAGCAAAGAGGTCAATGTCATGGTGAAATGGAATAATTGAGTGGTATCCCATGGTGCACTGTACTGGAAAGTTTGGTTTTAATGTCATTTTCCACAGCTACCTCAAATAAAACAGTATAGAATTCCTTTATCTTTTCCCCTTTCCCTAATTCTCTTTTATCTTCATAGTACTTTACCTATCATTAAATATTGATGTGCTTGTTTTCTGCCATATAATGAAAGTGATTTAGGGTTGTTTCCTGCTGTAACTCCCTCAAATTGAACAAGTACATACACAACAGAATTTGTTGAATAAGTAGTTATTTTATAGCTCCTAGCCGGGCATGGTGACACATGCCTGTAATCTCAGCACTTAGAAGGCTGAGGCAGGAGGATTGCTGTGTATTTGAGGTAAGCCTGGGCTTCAGAGCAACACCCTGTCACAAAACAAAACAAAACAAAACAAAATGAAACAAAATGAATCGAAATATAAATATAGCTCCTATTAATCCAAAATGTTTTTTATATATTGAGTAGTTATTCAGTAAGAAATAATTGAGGGAATTTTTTGTTTCTTCTTTTTTTAATGAGGTGTATCTCCTTCAATAAACATACAAGGTCTGGGGATCAGAGGATAGAATTCACGACCTCTTAAATTTTAACATTCTTTGAATTTTGTATTATTTGTGCCACCTAACCATTTGTACTTTTTACAGAATTTTTTTTGTGAGGGTTAACTCCCCAAAATTTAAGTGATAATAAATGATTGTGTATAATTCTCGTGCAAAAACAGAATGATTTCACAGAATTTTATTTTAAAAAGAAACTTCTTTAAGTACTCTTCAGTCAGCGAGATGGGTTATTACCTTAAAAAGTATATAAGCAAATGGTTTAAATATTATTTATTCTATTAATTTCACTTTACTCAAACTATAAAGTTGCTGTTTTTATGAAGACTATTAAAGTGGAGAAGGACAATGGCTGATTAAATTGAGCTTGCTATGGTATTTCCACCCAGTCATCCTTATTGCTACACTGAATGAGAAATGAAGCACATTCCCCAGATTTTTCAATGTGCAAGCTGTTTTCTGATCACATTTTATGAAATTATGTATCTTTAAAAATGCACTTTTCAGGTACTTAGAGATCTGTTCTAGTACATAATGCTTACTTCTGATTTCTTCCACCCAACGATTGTGAAGTCCTTGTTCAGTGACAAACCAATGGCCTCTGTAGAGTGCAGTGAACTGGTTTAAAAGTACCCATCCCCAATCAAGAAACAGTACAGGGATTGAGAAAGATTTAGTAGTTGCATGCATAGTAAACAAGATTATTTAAATCATGTCAATTACTATTCTGAGAGTAACTAAAAAGATAAATAGCCTATATGGTCATTGATATTTATCCAATTTTATTTACTTATTATACACATTATTTTTGGAAAAGCAGATTGGAATAATAGTAAAATAAAATGAAATAAAAATTGCTTTATTTAAAACACTTAAAAATCTGAAAGCAAAAGTTCATAAATTTTATTTTTAAAATTGGAAAGTGAAAAAAAATAAAATTCACTTGAAACATTTTATTGATTTAATGGAGTCACAAAACTTGCTTACTAAATCAATTTTGTGAACATATTAAAGTGAAAGGTAAATGGATGTTCTGATACAATTTTAGCACTTTGCATTTTAAAAGAGCTTTATTCATTCCTGCTGGACATGTTAATGGCAAGCTTATTTTTTATAATCCTAAACCAAGAGAAAAAAATCTTCCTATTTTATCTGAAAATGAAGCACACGTAAGTAATTTATTTTAAATTATACTTACTCAAGTTGTTTTCTATGACAAAATGGAAAGGAATGCTCTTCAGTACTGCACGTCGTAGCACTGATTGTTCCTTTTTGCAAGAAGAGACTTAACAGTGCTAATGCTACTAACACCAAACTTTCACATGAGATGTACATGTGCCAGGTGACAATGCCCACAGGTACCACCAATCCAGGGCAGATGGTATTATCGCTCCCCATTTTTGTTTTGTTGAGGCAAGGTCTTTCTTTGTAGACCCGACTGACTTCAAACTTGGTTTCTTCTTGCCTCAGTCTTCCAAGTATGAGAATTATAGGCCTGCATTATCACATCTAGCTTATTATTCCTTTTTATTAGAAAAACAAGACCTGGACAGATTTAAAAATCTCTCCAAGGGCTTGCACAGAAAGAGTTGATAGAGGTGAAGATGTAAGAATCTTTTTTTTTTCCTTTCTGAACTCATTTTCTCAGCCAAAAGCTTCATAGGCCATTGGCCAAGCACTAAGCAAGACTTTCACCTAGATTGTTTCCTTAGCTCACCAACACCACTCAACAAAATTGGGTATCATGAATGTCTTCCTGGCAATTAAATATCAGAAACTCCAAATGAGTTAACACACTTAGCGTCCCACAAATGAATTAAAACTGTTTTTTTTTTTTTTTTACTGAAGTTTGTAGGCCCAGAGGAGCATTTTGATGTTTTTATATCTTCAACTGTATAATACACTACTTTTCCAATAAACATTTTGAATTATCTACCACACTGTAGATACAACTGTGTGCACTACATATTTCTAATATTCAGTAGGTATAGGTCTAGTATCCATAAGCAAAAACACAAATGAACATAATCTGTGCTTCCTAAAATGTAAGATTTGTGCTACTAGTAAGACAGCTGGGGCAGGGCGGGAGCTTGCACAGGAGCAGTCTCTAGGCTTAGTGAGAATGGGGTGGGGGGGCTCACTGGCTGGGGAAACATTTATTAGAGAATCCCAGGAATCAGGTAGAGAACAGTTTCTGAATCCCTGCTCTTGGACTTTTAGAGAACTTGTGCAGATGTTCAAAAGGACTGCAAAAACCTCAGGCCAGCCTGGGAAAGAGGAAATACAAGAGCATAGTGGACACTGAGGTTGTTACTGCTGTGTCCTTTCATAGTACCCCACTGAAGTCCTGTAGACTATACTCATTTTCACACTTTTAATTAGCCCAAAACTCACTCTGCACAGTCTGTTTCTTCTACCTTTTTATAAATGTAAAACCCTGCTACTCTTTGCAATAGTTTTGACAAATTATTTGCTCAGGACAGAAAGACCCTGAAAACCATCTCCAAAAGAAGACTGTAGCACCCCAAAACTTGGAAACACTAGTATTAAGGAAACTATATTAAACTGAAAGTGTAAAGATTTCCAATATTAAATTAGCATGATAGGAAGGAGTTTTGATTCACATAGAGATATCTATTCCCATTCATATTTGCTTCCAAGGTTTCTTAGCATTTCACATAGAAAAATCTTTCTCAAGATAGTATATTACTGATTTCTTCTCCTTTCCCAAAATCCTCTCCCACACACACAAAAGCTGTTTGTTAGAGAAGTTTCCAGTCAAAGATATCATCCTAGTTGGAATGCAATAACATTTTAAATTTTCATTTTGCTTATTTTTCATGTTACTTAGTGGAAGACAAAGAACACTGACAATTTTAATCAAACGTGAGTGAGAATGACAAGTGAATTTCAGAAGTTCCATGTGGATTTTAGCAATGGAGAAACGGTGGCAAAGGACTGATGACCAAAAGTACTAACTTGCGGTTATCTATTGACTCAACCAGGTGTCAAATTACTCGAAGCCCTGGTTCTATGTGTACCTTTCCATAAGTCCACACCCAGGCACTCAGCTTTGGCTGGAAAGGAAAGGAGTTTTTCAGGTTTCCACCAGTTTTCTGCAGACTGGTCTGTTTCACAGCAGGTACTCTGTGCTGATTATTTCTCTGTCACTTACCCCAGCAGATTCCTGGGTCTCACTATTGGGTACAAAACAATCTTGCATTTCTTTTTTTTTTTTGGCGACATGACTAGATAATATCAGAATTTCTTCTAAAGTTCCTTTTCAACATATATGTTATGCACATACACAGAGTTCATCAAATAATATATACTTACTTCAGGAAAAGAAAAACCGGATGATGTTTTTTAGACAGATGCTGTTAATCTCATATAGGGAACCTTAGAGGTTCATGTATCACAGAAAACCCACTATACTTTTGGCCCTTAGAGAAGCAATTGAAAAGGCATGTTCAGCAGTCTCAATGATCAAGGTTTCCCAAGCAGCATTTTGCCATACTCATAAGTGTCTGGAAGGCAGTGGCACCACTCCAAGAACCCCTTGTAATTGAGGAGGTCAAAGGTAATCTCATGATGTCTCATTAGACTTAGTATAAAGATATTCATACAAATTGTCTTTTTCTGAAATGTGTATATGTTTTTTGGCATTCTCTGCTATATATAATTTGCACCACTCAAAAGTAGTTTGAAAATATTTCCAAATCAAATATAATTTAGAGTTACGGATAGTATGTATGAGTGTTAAAATAAATTATGAATTCTAGAGGACACTCTGAGGTCAATTTCAGGATGTTTACTAATGAATAACAAGGGAGGTAAATTGAATTCTTAACAAAGTTCTTAGAAATAATTCAGCAATAAACATGAATAAAATTTGGATTAATTCACTCATTAAAGAAAAATCCTGGTTGTTAAGAGCCTAAAATACTTAACACTTTTTTCTCTGCATACAAATGGGATATGGAAAATTTAAGCCTTAATGAACAATATCTTATATGTGAATTTATCACTAATTTTCATGGTTAAATCTACGAATTTTGTGGCGTGGAACCCTCTTTTCTGACTCTATGATTTAAGATCTAAGATGCATATGTTTGTTTTGAAGAAGTTGTCAGCATTTAATACATACAATTAAACTATCTTTGCCTTTATCCCTCTAGCAATATCATTATTAACATATGGCAAGATCACAGTAAATTTTAAATAATTAATTTTGGTTTACTTCCCAGCAACAGGAAGAGCAAGCAAATCTTTAGAACTTAGACCAACCCAACATTTTTTATTTATAGTCTATCAGCTAAACTGTCAACAATAAATGTTACCAAAGTCATTACAAGTATGGAATATGTAAATGAGTCACCTCATCAAGATACAATGAAATAAATATGTTAAAATGTTTATTTAGGAAATACCAACTGAAATGGCACAGGCATGCAAATTCAGAGTTCTGCACAGACCTTTTTTCACCAGGGAACTCAAGTTTTCCTTTGCTACTCTATATTGAAACAGTGACTCCTGTTTTAACTTCTCATCTTGTATGGTGTCTTACACATTTTTTTCCCAAATAAAATGAAGCAAGTTTAGACTTCTGAATCTGGTAGATACTTAAATACTTTACTGATTCATTTTACAATGTGTGCCTTGTTTTTGTACAATTATCTTACATGACTTTTTCCTGTTATTCTGGTTTTCATTTGGTATATGATAATTAACTTAAGGTCTTATAAACTAAATAAATGAATCTGATGCTGGAAAAATAAAAGGGGATGAGGGAAGAGAAAAGAAAAAAATGAAATGTGTAATGTACACGTACTGAATCCCCACCATGAGTATAGTCATTATGTACTGCAAACATACTAATAAGAGTAAAAATAAAAATTAAATGCTAAAAAAACACAGTAAAGCTGCTGGAACATCACACCAAATATAGCAATACTAGACTATGCAAGTTGGTGAAACAATGTATTTTTGACAAGTATTTATTTACTATTTTCTCGCCCTATATCTTCATTTTTGTTATATTGTCCTGCTATTCTCTGTTTTGAGGCAGTTTGATCAATAAGGATTCTGGGTCAAAAACAATAATTGACACTTGGTGAGTGACATATGGTACTATAATAAGTACATGGATTTTTACATCCATTGACATCAAATACTTTTATCTTGATTTTTTTTTTTTTTTGTATGTGAACAGACAAAAATCTTTGTAAGGTTTTCCGAATTTAAGCAGATATTATAAATGCCAGATGGTGCTATGGCTTGAAATTACTACTTTTGTTCTACTGAGTACTCTGGTCACCTGCTGAAATGATGTAAAGAGGAGTTAACCCTGAGTAGGTTGGAAGCACTGCAGTTCTGTTAGGGTGAAGGTTTACTTAGGCATTGTTGCTATCCAACAAGGGGCCAATGTCATGAAAGGTCCTGGAGAAAGATTGGCCTAATAAAACAAATAGCAAACAGAACGCTCAGTTAAACTGTCGAAGACAAAGTAAGGAGCAGCTAAACAGCAAAGTGGATAAAATTAGGGTAAAGATATGCAGGGAAATTATTGGTAAAAACAGAAATGCTATCCCATGCATGAAAATAATTTGAATTTCAACACATTATAAAATTAAGTATTAATTTCTACTATGATTTTCACTCATCTAATAAGTTTCAAAAAAACCTACTTTAGAAGTTTAAAAATCGTAATATTCTAAGTGGAAGGGTCCAATAAGAAAAATCTTACAAAAACAGTATAACTTAAAATAAATTTAGAGAGTGTAAGCCTCAGCCTATTAAAGTGACTCTTAATAATTACTTGAAGAAAAACATTAAGTAAAACATCTAAAGTTGTCAGTATAAATAAATAGACAAATAAATGATAATAGAAATAAAACCGTGCACCGAGAAAAATGTTGAGTAGCAAAATCTGACTCTTTTTTTTAGTAATCAGAGTTACATTTATCAGTAAATGGAGTAGAATAAAAGGATCAGTGTTTAAATTTTTTGGAAAAAATGTCTTGTCAAATAATTACCCCTTTATGTTACATTAATTCAGATGAAACATGCTTTAAACATCCTGTAGGAACTGCCTAGTACAGGGATAGCAAATGGGTGGCACGCATTTTCATTTTGATGTTTCTTGTAACCGCTTGGAGAAAGGGGTGGGAAGGGCTTCTCCCAGGTTTCAGGGGAAGGAGTGCCATGGCTAATTTGAGTACAGGAGGTTGTTCATTCAGGAACAATTTGCCTATATTTGCATTCTTTTTCTCTTTGAAAGAAGTAAATTGAACACTAAGCTGCCATTGCAGTAGAAAATGACTTCTTGAGAACCATATGGACTGTATCACACAGACATATATACTCTGTGAGATACTTTGCTTTAAAATAGTGTAATTTCAAAGCTAGGCAATAAAGTTTCTCATATAATTGTTACTTTTTTAATCATACGGCTCAGTACGCATTACTGACAGCCAGATAATACCAACATCTATCATAAATTTCCAAATACTACAGCATGAAGCAATGCACTCATGGAAATGGTACAGAGTGAACTGTGCTGATTTGTCCAGAGACACAACCAAGTTAGAATGTTTTGCACAGTATTACCACAGAGGCCAGATTGCTTCACCAGAGTTAGTACGCCTCACTAAAGATGGAAAGCAAAGCAGTTCCTGGAAGCTATCACACTTGAGCACTCTGAAAATGTTTGAGGATACAATGATAAACGAAATATAATAAACAAAATAGTCAACAAAAAGCAAAAGTAAAGTGTTCTTCCTCAATAAAAGCCCTGTATTGATACTTTTCAAATATGTAATTACTAGTAAAATGTGTATATGTATATATACTTACCCACTCTTTGTAAATACAATAATATGTAATCCTACATTTTGTGGAGTCTGACAGATAAAACTGTTTAAACTCATTAAATTCTCTAAATTATAAAAAGGATGAAAAATATCTGTTTGATTTAGTTCAAGTAAAAATATTTAATAAAGAAGCCTATTGAAAATATCTATTATTGTATTACTACCAAGTTGTCTAGATATCGTCTCAAAAATATGTATGGCAAAAGACATATAACAATTAACAAATAGTTTAGTTATTCTATAATCAGACCTTTTTTCCCTTCTCTTTTGGTAATTATATTTTTATACAATGGAGTAAGACGCAGATATGAAGAAGGATAAATGAGACATTTATATGGAAATTAATTCAACTTGAGACCATATTCATAAGTGAAATAAATCAGACTTGCATGTGTAAACATTGCATTGTCTCTCTAGTGTAAGAATCTGAAAAAGTTATTAAGATCCAAAATACACAATAGATATTGAGAAATGGGAAGAAACTGTTCAAAGGGAAAGAGAAACTGGGATGGGGAAAAGGAGAAAAGAAGGAAGGGTAAAGAAAAAATAAAAAGATACTCAAAATATTTAAGATAGTTTTACTACAATTACTATTTGTTTATTGAAAAGAAAGTTTTGTGTCTATATTGTTTGATCAATTTTTCATACTTGTAATCCGTACAACTACTTTGAAGATAATAATATGCAATGCATCAACCATTGTTACTCTTCTACATTCTTGTTTTGAAATTTTGTGCCATTATTTTTATTGCTTTTTTTCTTTAAAATAAAACACTGTATTTTCTTCTTTGAGGTATGCAGTTGGGTAAGATTTTTTAATAATTTGACTAGCACAGCAAAATATTGAGTGTAACATTGAAAAATGCTTTTTCTGGGAATGTTCGTGTTAGGGATAAAAGAATGTAAAGCCCCGTTTCTGTTCTTAGGGCATTCACAGTTTCCTTAACTATCTGAATGTTAATGGTGGATTTAGGCAATGAGCGCTACAGACCATGCAGACTTAAGTTGCAAATGTGAGAATTATGTATCGCTAGTTGGTCTACTGAGGGAGGGAGATGGGATAGAAATGAACATTGAAAGATAAATGTTACATGAATAAATCACGGTCTGATTGCCCAGGGGCAGCGAGCATAGCAGCATGAGAAAGTCAAGGACAGTGGAATGTGTAAGTGACTACTGAGTCCTAACTGGATCGAAAATTACTCTGAATTTATTCTCATGACATGGTTTTGGGTTAGGTCTTGGAATGCTTATAGTTTAGGTTAAAGGTTTTTAATTTACAATAAAAGTAAATCAAGTAGCTATACGAAAGAAGATTGGAAGAAACAGGTAATGGCTGGATAAATATTATTTACATATTGTGAATATTAATGTAAGAAATGACACAAAGAGATAGATGAGGAATCGGACACAAGGAAATAAATTATTGAAGATTAGATTATGATAATTTGATTACTTTTACATGAAAAGTAAAAGAGTTGTGGATTCTTCAGTACCAAAATAAAGCTAAATTTAACTTTCGGTTCAATAATGTAAAATTTCATAACTGAGAAAGAAAGGAGGGAAAATGACAGGTGAAATAATAATTACATATTCTGCAATAGGCAGTGAATTATAATTTCATATATAAGATTCATTTTCCTATTATATCAACTTATAAAATACTTAATATTATAAATGTTTCCACAGAAAGACACAGATAAAATGATGTAGGGAAATTTACTTAAAGTTGTTTGATAAACAAATAATAAGACCTCCTGTAGCTACTATGTTTTCATAAATTTTAATTCCAGGTACTGTCTAAATCATTGGGTACAGGAAATACAACAATTGAAATTCATTCATTCTCTTTGTAAGGATGTTTAAAAGGCACAGGATAAATGTGAAAGTACTCTGAAAATGTCACTACATAAGTGGTCCCTGAATTCAGACAAACTTTATAAAAAATATTAGTTTTAATTATCATGACAATAAAGCATTGCGAAAATTTAACTTTATTATATACTGTATGTGTGAGACATTCTTGTTTATATATTTTTATCATTCAAATATAAGCTTCAGAACATTTATTTTTATATATTTTCTAGTCAGTTGCTTCCCTAAGCAGTAGCCCTGTGAATAAATATTTAGCAAAATTTATTTATTTATTTTTATTTCTTTTATTTAAGAAAGACAAAAAGCAAAAGAGACAAACAAATGACAACAGCAAATCCACAACAGTAACATTATAGGTTTACAAAACAAGATGATAGGAACTTGAAATGGTTGCAATATTGCATATTGTTACCTTCAACATGGTGTTTACATTAACAGATATAGACTTGTAAAATTGATCTAATCATACGAGTATTAACCAATCTTTCTCAATAACTAATACATTCAGCAGTATAGTCATTGTAGTTATCTTACACACACATATATACAGATTTATGTCTTTTTCCTTTTCCTTTCTTCTTTCCTCCTTTTCCCTTTCCCAATTACTTTTGCTCTTTAAGCAGTTTCTTACCCTTACACAGTATTTGTTGTAGATTTTGGATCATATATACTGTTTCAGTTTCTTATACTAGGGAGACAATATGGTATTTACACATGTGGGTTTGATTTATCTCACTTATGAGTATGGTCTCAAGTCATGTCCATTTATTTATAAAAGTCTCAATGCAATCTTTCTTGATAGCTGAGTAGTACTCCGTTATATAAAAATACCATATCTCTTTTATCCATTTCTTGATTGATGGGCACTTGGGTTGTTTCCAAGATTTGACTATTATAAATTATATTGCTATAAACATGGTGCACAAATATCACTGTGGTATGATATTTTCAATTCTTCTGGGAAAATGTCCAGAAGTGGGATTGCTGGGTCAAATGGGATTTCTAATCCTAGCTTCCTGAGGAATCTCCACACTGACTTCCACAGTGGTTGCACCAGTCTACACTCCCACCAACAGTGAAGAAGAGTTCCTTTTTCCCCACAGTCCCTCCAGCATCTGTTGTTGGTTGATTTTTTAATCTTGGCCATTCTTTCTGGAGTGAGATGGAATCTCAGTGTTTAAATTTGCATTTCCTGAATGACCAGTGATGTTGAACTTTTTTCATATATTTATTTGCCATTTGCATTTCTGTCTCTGAGTAGTGTGTATTCATCGCAGATGCCCATTTTCAGACTGGGTTCTTGAATTTTAGGGGCCTGATTTCTTTTAATTCTTTATATGTTTTAGATAGAAGTCCTTTGTCTGATGGACAATTGACTAAGATGTTTTCCCAGTTCATGGGTTTTCTTTTCACTCTGTTGGAGATTTCCTTTGACATCCAAAAACTTTTTAGCAAGGTGAGAGCCCAGTTGTTGATTCTTGGAAGTGTTTCCTGTGTAGTTTGATTTTTGTTCATGAACTCTCTGCCTATTCCTATGTCATCAAGATTTTTGACTACTTTGTCTTCCAGCAAATTTAGTGTCTCTGTTTTAATATTCAGATCTTTGTTCCATTTTGACTCTATTTTAGTGCATGGTGATAGATATGGATCTAGTTTTAGTTTACGGCATATAGAAAGCCAGTTTTTTCAGCACAATTTGTTAAAGAGACTATCTTTCTTCCAATGTACATGTTTGGCCCCTTTGTCAAAGATGAGGTGGCTAAATGTGTTTGTAGTTGTGGCTGTATCTTCTAATCTATTCCATTGATCTTCAGGTCTGTTTGGATTCCAGTACCATGCTGATTTTATCACAGTAGCTTTGTAATATAGTTTTAAGTCAGGATTGTGATGCCTCCTTCCTTACCTTTGTTGCCCAGAATTGCCTTTGCTATTCTAGGTCTCTTCTGGTTCCACATGAATTTCAGGAATGCTTTCTCTAGCTCTATGAGTTAGGCGAATGTTATTTTGATTGGGATTGCATTAAATCTGTATAACAATTTTGGGAGAATGGCCATTTTCATGATGTTTGGTCTTCCTATCCATGAACAGGGAATATATTTCCATTCTCTGAAATTCTCTTCAATTTCCTTTTTCAGAATATTGTAATTTTTACTGTATAGATCTTTTACTTCCTTTGTTAGATTGATTCCTAAGTATTTCATTTTTTTGGATGTTATAGTGAAGGGTGTGGTTTCCCTTATTTCTCTCTCAGTGATATTGTTGTTTGTGTACAGGAATGCTATTGATTTTTGAGGGTTCATCTTGTATCCAGCAATATTACTGAATTGGTTATTACTTGTACAAGTTTTTCAATGGATTTTTGGGGGTCTTCTATGTAGAGTATCATATCATCTGTAAATAATGATAATTTTACTTCTTACTTTCCTATCCTTATTCCCTTTATTTCTTTCTCTTGTCTAATTGCTCTGGCTAATATTTCCAGAACTATATTGAATAGAAATAGTGATAATGGATATCCTTATCTTGTTCCTGATTTTAGGTTGAAAGTTTTCAGTTTCTCTCCATTTAGTAAGCTTTTGGCTGTTAGTTTATGACATATGGCTTTTATCAGGTTGAGGTAGAAACCATCTATTCTGATTTTCCATAGGGTTTTTATCATGAATGAGTGTTGTATTTTGCCATAAGCTTTTTCTGCATCTCTTGAGATGATCATGTGGTTCTTGTCCTTGGCCCTGTGGATACGGTGTATTACATTTATTGATTTGCACATGTAGAACCATCCCTGCATTCCTTGATCATGGTATATACTGTTCCTGATAACTTGCTGTATTCTATTTACCAGTATTTTATTGAGGATTTTTGCATCTATGTTCATTCCATGCAATTTTCTTTTTTGGTTGGGTGGTTCTAGCAAAATTTATTGATGAATAAAATTTCATAATATTTAGTTCTACTTTCACCTCTTGAAATTATTGGTGGTTATCCTTAGACTCTTCATTGCTTTTCCTGCTTTTTATCACATAGGGCTACAAGATTATTTTAGTATGTTTTAATGTCATATTATGCAGATTGCATTCCCCAAAATATGAGAATATCAATGATTTTTTGGAGAAGAGAAATGGAACCTATGCAAAAATGAACCTACTAAAATATTTTAGTATTCTTTTAAGTTTTGTTTTCAACATGCATATGTTCTTTATTTTGAAAAATCTATCAGGTGGACTCACTAAATTAGAAATATGAGAATTGAAATTAATGTTACAAGGTTAGTTTAAATTTTGAAAAAGAAATGCATATATTTGATATTCAATGATAACTATTTACTGTATGAAAAATAAGGTATCTCATTGAAAGCAAAGCAAAGTTTGCATGTGATTGCCAATTCTGTGTTATAGCAAAACATGAATATCTCAGTAAGAGAATTTGAATCATTCTCAGATTGTCATGCAATGATCACATGGTGGCTTTTATTTAATTTGCTCATCTAAAATATAAGTCTAAATCTCCATAATTGCAAACATGTGAAAAATAGTTATTTAATGAATTGCTTCAGAATGTCTAATTATCATGATCAAAATGGCATGTTTATGTGGATGATGATATTTGTATTAGAAAAATACTTTGCATCACTTCAATCTTTAAATATTTATAGTTTAAACATATCATATACTATTTTAAAATGACTTACACTTTGATTTTTTTCAGTTTTTGTGAGAGCCAATTACCTCAAATCTTACTAATATAGGAGACAACTAAAAAGGAAAGTTCACAGTTGAATAAAGTTATTTGAAGGTAGGGATCACTTACTTAACATTCAAATTATGTCACATTATTTATTTATATCATGCAAATAAGTTCATTAAAATACACAGTTTAGAACATCAAATTGTTTCCAAAACCTCATGCCTACTTTTAAGAGAATAAATCAAACTACGGTTTAAATTTTTTACTCATGTATTTTACAACAGAGAGCAAATCTTAAAGTTAGGCATTAGCATTTAAAATCAAATATATGTAATTTGTAATTTATTTTTTATGTGCTATATAAAGTTACTTTATTACCTACTAAAATTTTTTAAATTGCTGTGATGATAGGTTTCAAATCAAACATTAGCAGAGGGTATAGCAAGAACTAATTTCTAACCTCATGACTTTTGCAGATTCCTAGTGCTTCACATTTTAAAAATTGTGTGGAAGATGAATAATTTGTGAAACAAAAATAACTGGTCAGTAAGGTGAAAAAAGAACAATCTTTAAAACAACAGAAAATATTATAGGATAGGTGTACTGACTATTTGAAAACTACCTACATTCTTATTAAAGTTAAAAAAAACCCACAATTAAGGAAGAAGAAACAATCTGTGCTCAGTTTATAAAGTCAGAACATTTTTTAAAATATTAAATAGGCAGTGCCTCAGGTACACTTCTGACACGTGCCCCAAAGTGGGTCCTTCAGTTAATTAGCATCATGCATCATTCTATTTTAAGGTATGCCTACATCTTGCTTATATTTTTATTAGTTTTTAACTGTGCATGTCATTTTAATTACCCACAAAAGCGACAGTCCATAGCAGTGCATTTTAGAATTTGTAGCCAGAATTAGAATATATGCCCTCAATCTCATAGTAAGCAAATCTTATATTTTTTCTGTAGTTTATCAACTTGTTAACGTCTTAGGTCCTTGATATTTAAGTGACAACCAAAACTAAATGTAGTAAATACATTAATAAAACTGAATCAACAACAACACAACAACACTTCTTTTTGTTTATACCTGAACAATAGATATTGAAATAATATAGCAAATAGTTTCCCTATCTAGGTTTGTAAAATATTTTCTGTTATAAATTGATTTTGGAGTCAAGTTTGTAATAAACCCAAAATAATATTCACTGCTCCCTTATAAATATTTCAGAATACTTGGTGAATCATATCTTTTTTCAGTGGCTTTTAATTTTAAACAAAAATGCTTAGAAAATTGGGCTATGATACTGCATCTTTAAATAGCATTAATTGTATTATATATATTTACAATTACAGCTATATATATCAAAACTTTTTACTGAGAACATAAATTTAGTTTGCTTATTTTTGTATTTTGTATTTTGTGTCGTTATCATACCAAATGAAATATACATTTTTCAGGAAAGGTTTTCAGTTACTTAGAAAATAAATGATTCAAACAAACCCCAAGTCCCCAGAATCTTAAACGAAGTTTTGCAATAAATGATGCGTCTGACTCAAGTTTGTTAAGAGAGCATTAGCACGATCAATGTTGGAAATTCCTTGATTTCTATTTTCTCTCTCTCTCTCTCTCTCTCTCTCTCTCTCTCTGTCTCTCTTTCTGTCTCTCTCTGTCTCTCTCTATCCTTCTCTGTCTCTCTCTCACTGTATACTATAAATAAATTTCATAATACAAATATGAAAACATGCAGTGCTTTTTGCTCAAAATGCTATACATTAATTATTTCTACACAAACATGTGATTTCAAGACATTTGTTGAGAGTTGTGTAGTACGTGTCCAATGAAGACAAGAGACAAGTGGCATCTGTGCCTTTTTTTTCTCTGTTTTTAAGTGGAGATAATTGAAAAGAGCATGCCACTTTTAATAATATTAAATAAACCCTATAGAATGGAACATAAAAATATTTAAGATGTGTTATGCACTTTTACCATCTCCCAATGATGAATATAATCATTATGAACTGCAAACATGTACTAATGAAAATAAAACTTAAAAAGTAGAGGCCCTATAATCTTTCTTTTAAAGCTTTGGGTCTTTCTCTGAAAACTTCAGGAATTACAAAACAAATCTATTTGGAAACTAACTATTATGTTTTCTTTTCCTAACTTTAATAACAGTTCTACTTTAAATAAGCCACTAATATTTTATTTATATTTTCTTTCATATTGTAATGCACATTTCCAGACCTTTGATATATTCTGGGTTTGCTATTAGTTGAATTGGAAAATCTTACCTTAAAAAGTATAAGACATATTTTAAAACACTGAAAAAGATTAATTATCTTCAAAATGGAAATAAGTATACAACATGGAATCAGAATCTGTGATGCAAGTATTTCAAAATTTCTCTTTCTTGAATTCATATTTTATGAATCTTATTAGATGATAGTGTAAATGGATATTGATGCAGTCCATCAGCATTTTCTAAATCATTTTACTGTGGATGGATGGTATCACAAAGTATGATTCAAAGTTTAAATCTTATATTTGATAAGATTTCAAATTTAATGTTTGAAAGATGAATAATTTAAAGAAGGTAAACTTTAGCTAATATAAAGTACTTTTGATGCTCATGTCAGTGGGACTTAAGTCAGCATGTTTCCTCAGATAGTGCAATTTGCTTGGCTTTATATTGTCAATTATAATTCCACTTTCCTGCTAAGTCAATACAATTAGATTACTACAGGGACTTCATTACTGCCACAGGGAGGACAGCAGCTGAGGCATACAATTTTCTTCCTATGATGCCTGCACTACTAAACAATTATTGGGACAAGGGCCTACAAAGGGGCAACAAAACCCCTTGTCTTAAATATTGTTATGCAATTAAATCATCTAAAGAGAGATACTAAAGACATTAAAAGTGTTGATCCCAAATTTTTTTACTTTTTGCACTATGCTTATTCGGGAAGGTTACTCAAATCAGTTGCTTTTCATTCACTGAAAAACAATTCAGACTCCAATTTGATCTCCAGGTTGTAGATTTCCTGTGTTAAATTTGAAGGAGTTAGAATGTATGAGTATCTAATATGCCCCAGATAAATCTCTAGTGATGAATAATGATTTATTGTTAACGATTAATTTGCTGTTTATTTTTAATATGAATTTCAAAAATCAAAGTTTGCATCTTATTCTGATATAGTCTAGTACTCTTCTTTAAACTCATACCTTTACAGTATATATGTTAACGTTCATATTTAAAATTGTACTTTTTCATCTACATATTAACCATTCCCTTCTCAATTTTACAAGGTTTATTTCTTTTGAGTTATTTTGTGCCGCCTTGGTATGGCATATGTTATCATATTAAAGAGTCTTAAAAATTCTAGCATATTTCTCTGCTTTATTTTAAACTAACCACAAAATAAATAAATCAAAGTTATCAAATAAACTAAAACTATACATAAATCAGAGTGATAGCTATGAAATTTCTCTTACTCAAAATTCCAAAAATCTTTTAATGAAACTACCCATTTATGTTATATTAATATTCAAGCCAATTTTACTGAGTACTTAGTAAAATTCAAGCACTTAAACAGATTTAGAGGTTGCAAAATTATTGACTGCAATGAGATTATCCCTTAAAAGTGTTTGGAGCTTACTAAAAATGACTAGCGTTCAAGTTATTATAGTACACAATAACAATTTTCATAGCATGCTATTGTAAGCCAGAATTTGTCACTGGGTTATAAGTTGTTACTGCACAACTTTAAAAGGAAAGATAGGTTTAATTGAGCTCATGGTTTCAAGAGATTCATTGCATGGTTGGCAAGTGGTAAGGCAAAAACATCATGGTGGAAGAGTAGGACAGTAAAGCTGCTTATTCCATGGTGAACAGAAAGCAGAGTGGAGAAAAGTGTCAGAGTGGAAGAGGCCAGGAACACATATAGACCTCAAGGTCATTCCTCCATAACCCAGCAAGGAACAACCAGAAGTGTCCTCCACCAATCAGCTGAACAGATCTCAAATCCAGTCAAGGTGAAACTGCATCTTATCAGATCCCACCCCTTTTCGTCTTGGTATTCAAACACATCTCCCTAAGCCAATCTTAATCTTCAAACCTACCATAATAGAACTATTTCACGTACAATCAGACATGCAATAATCCCTTTGCTAAAGTCTCAAGAGTTCCAGAATTTTAAAAAGTTCAAGGCTATGTCTTTTTGAGACTCAAGGCAAACTTTTAGCTGTAAAACTCTGTGAATACCAAAAACAGTTCACCTAATCTTACAATACAGTAGCACAGGGGAAATAAGCCCATTCCAAAAGGAAGGAATAGAGCAATAGAAATTAATCAGACCAAAGCCAGACCAAACACAATAGGAGAAACATTAAGTCCTATAGCTCCTTATCTGGTATTTGGGGCACATGGTAGTAAAACATGAGTTGCAAAGAGTTTGGGCAGACCCATTCCTATGGCGTAGGCAGTTACAGCTCATGGAACCTCTGTCTTGGGTGCACCCCATTCATGGCACTTTTTCTCAGCAGACTTCCTACATTCCTGGAAACATCAACTTCCTGGAGTCTCCATTGCAATTTTGCATTCATTCTCACTCCTTCAGCTGTCCACACCACAGACTGCAAGTTCAGATGCCTTGAAATTTCCGATGCCAAATACATTAATCCAATGATCTTAATCTCAGTTTCCCACAATACTACAGGACACAAGTAAGATGTAGAAAACTTTTGGATCACTATATAACACACGTCACCTCTGGTGCAACGTGGAGTCCTTGTTGCTAACCAAAGCATTTGAACTTGGTTCTCATTGTCTACCTTTTTACAAAGTTTTTGTTCTTCTGAGCTCAGTTGAGTATTACCCATCAAGCACTGCTCACAACATGTAGCACTTTACCAGCCAATATCTCCAAAATTTTCAAAACTCCTGCTGTAAACTATTTTCAAATTCTCCTGAAATACATGATCACGTTTAGTCACAGCAATGATCCCACCTCTCTGGTAGAAATTTATTTATTTATTACCAGCCAATATCTCCAAAATTTTCAAAACTCCTGCTGTAAACTATTTTCAAACTCTCCTGAAATACATGATCATGTTTAGTCACAGCAACGATCGCACCTCCCTGGTAGCAATTTATTGTGTTAGTTAGCTTTCTGTCATTTGGGAACTACACACAATACCTACCACATAGGAGAAAGGTTTAATTTAACTCCTGGTTTCAGAAGATTCAGTACATGGTTAACTGACTCCAAGGCAGAAACATCAAGATAAAAGTACCTGGTGGAACAAAGTTGCTTAGTTCATAGTGACTATGGAAGATGAGCAGGGGAACTAATAGAAAGGACCAAGGACCAGGTATTCATCCCAAGCCCAAGCCTCCTTGCAACAGTCACGCACACCTAAAAATGTGCTTTACCAATCTCCAGGATGCATCCCAAATCCAAACACGTTGAATTTCCACCTTAGTCACTACAGTGCTACTTAGGTCACACATGGGAGTCCATTAATCATTAAGTATTCCAATTATCAATTTAAATTGACTGTATAAAATATGTGGATAGACCACTTTTGTTAATTTTTTTTTAGGCTGCCTCTGGCATAGCACCTTCATATAGATACTGAATTATCTTTGCCAAATAAATACTATCAACCACATATACTATAATGTAGAAATAAAATGCTACACTCCCCGAAACATCCAAATCACATTCTTAGGAGCCAATGAGCATGTTACATTACACAGAAAATTTGTCTTTGCAGATGATAGTAAATTAACAATACTGGGGATTGCAAGAGCTTTTTATTAAAACACAGCTGGAGGATCCCAAGTTAAAGTAGGAGACATGAAATAATGATGATAGAAGCTAGTGACTGGAGTGATTTTAGTAAGAAGTCACTAGCGAAGAATTTCAGATTGACTTGAAAAGTCAGAAAAGGCAAAGAAACAGGATACTTGCTCAGACCATCTCATAGCAACACACACTTAGAAGCATTTTCATTACTAAATACTGACATCCAAGATGGTGCAGCAATAAACCAAGACGGTGGAGCCATGAACCTGTGCTGTTTAAAACCACTATGTTTGTCGCAACTGGGTACATCATTCAGCAACGAGGTATCTGTTCCCCCAGGAAATGCTCAGTAAAGTGTTTTGTTTTGTTATCACACTATATGAATTAATTTTCATTCTGAAAACTTGGGTTTCAGTAGGGAAAATACAAATGTATCTAAAATGCTGAAGAATTCCTGAATACTAAAGAAAAAGGCTACACCAAATAAATGGTAAAAAATAAAAATGAAATTTCTGTTGAAAAGTAACTCTATGTTGGATCATATGACATTGGATTATATTTCATTCCCAAACTGTTTCTTCAAGAAATGGACTTGGTTAAAAGGGTTATTATGCCAGGGAACTCTGGTAGGACAGGGGAAACAGGGCACTTGAGATGCTCACAAGTTTGTCACCAATGTTTGCAGGTGCTATGACAATGGAGCAATAAATAAAACCCAAGAACAGGAAGGCAACATGAGGAGGCCTATCAGACATGATCCAGTATTAGGGATATCTAAAATAAGAATCAGCACTGCTTTTATTGTTGTTTTAGCACAGTTTATGACCCAGGTCTGGTGAATATATCATTTTGGGAAAAGTTTAAAATATCCTGAGGGGAAAAAGCTCAGTGCAGTGAATTCAGCATTGAATTTTACCAGAATTTTAGAGAACTAGAGCCAATACCTCTCAGATTTTCCATGAAATTGAAAAGGAAATAACACTTCCAAACTCTTTTGTGAGGTCAACATATCTGACAAGTGTGATACCCAAGCTTGACAGGAACTAAGCATACAAAGAAGCTGAGAGAGCAACACCCTTAATGAACATAGAAGTAAAATTCCTCAACAAGATACTTGCAAATAGAATGAAGCAAGTTATTCAAAAAATATGCAAATCAATAAATGTGATACAACACATAAATAGAAACCAGGATAAAATCAAACGATCATCTCTATAAATGCAGAAAAGGTATTGACAAATCCATTGCCTATTAATAATATAAACTTTGAGAAAATAGATGTGAGATAATCCTATTTCTGGTTATAGCCATGTGTGATAAGCCCACAGACAAGGTCATCCTCAATGGGGAAAACTGAAAGCATTACATCTACAATCAGGGACAAGATAAGATGGTCTGCTCTTGAAACGCCTCTTAAATACAGTGCCCAATACTTTAGCCAAAGAAATCAGCAAATGGAAAGAAAAGGGATACAAACAGAAAACAAGTCTATCTTTATTTCCAGATGGTATGAAACTACATTAATAAGCCCCCCAAAATCCCACCAGAAAACTCTTATAGCTGATAAAGGAATTTACAAAATGGCAGGATACAAAATCGACACACAAACAGCTGTACCCTCCCTATACACTAATAAGAAACACACTCAAAGAAATCAGCAAAACAATCCCATTCACAATCACATCAAAAAATTTAAATACCTAGCAATCAATCTTACCAGGGTAGGAAAAGACTTTTCTAATTTAAGTGATAGTACTCTGAATAAAGAGAGTGAAGGAGACATTTAAAAAGTGAGAGTTATCTTTTTTTTCCTGAATTTGAAGAATCAGTATTGTCCAAATGGGCATATTTCCAAAACTGATATATAGATTTAATAGGATTCTGGTCAAAATATCTGCTGCTTTCTTCACTGAAGTAGGGTGTTCAATCCTAAAATTTTTAAATAATAAATTGAATAATAGTAAATAATGATAAATAGAATAATAGTAAATAAAATAATTGAAGCATCCTGACCAAAACACACAAAGCAGAACGTATGAAAATGATTTCAAGATATGAAACAAAGATACAGTAATAAAAATAACACTTTATTGACACAAAAATAAACCTGTAGAGAAAAGAATATAATAGAAGACACAGGAAGAAACCCTACATGCCTTTAGGTATCTGAATTTTTACTGAAGGTCTAAAAATAAATGCTGCAGCAGAGATAACCTATTTAATGTATGGCAGGGGGAAAATTGGTTAACCACATGCAAAAAGATGAGTCCAGGCCTATATTATTACTCTGTACTTAAATCAAAGTAGATAAAAGATGTAGATACAAAAACAAACACTGTATAAGTTGAGAGAAAAATCAGTTGAAGTAAAAAATACATACATAAGGACTGCCTCAGCAGAACTCTAATTGCACCAGAAATGCTACCAAGAACCAACAAATGGGATAATATTGAAATAAAAAAACTGTGCAGGAAAGGAAATAACCAAAACTGAATAGATAGTTTACAGAATGCAAAGAAAAAAAATCAGAGTTACTTATCTGATAGCAGATCTAGTATCTAAGATATATAGAGAACTAAAAGAATTAGAACCCCAAAGTAAAAGAACCAATCAAAAATAGTCATTTGAAATGAGTAGACGCTTCTTGAAAGAAGCACATATGTCTAATAAATACAAAAAAAAACTGTTCAGTACCTTTGACCATTAGGGAAATGCATATCAAAACACTGAGACAGCATCTTACTCTAATGAGAGTGAGTATCTTCAGAGACTTCACAAACAGCAAATTCTGTGAGGTGATGGAGTGAAATGATCCTTTCTTCACAGTTGCTGGGAATGTAAACTAGCACAACCATTATGGAAATAAGTATGGAGATTTCTCAAGAAACTAAAAATAGAAATTCCATTTGATCTAGCAACACCTACCCTTGGTATCACCTCAAAATGAGTTAAAGTCATCATACTATAGGAATACATTCATGTCAAAGTTTATATTAGCACAATCCACAATAGCTAAATTATGGAAACATTCTAGATGCCTATAAACTCGTGAAGGTATAAATAAAATGTACTATATATACATAGTACAGTATTACTCAGCTATAAAGGAGGATAAATTTGAACCATATGTAGGAAAATGAACAGATCTTGAGATCTTGCTAAGTGAAATAATTGGACACAGAAGGCTAAATATCACCTAGTTGCTGTTATAGGAGAAATACAAAATATAAATAATTTCAAGAGCAAAATAAAAGAGAAATTATAGGAAACGGGGAGGTAGACTATTTGATAATGGGAAAAGGGAACTGAGGAAGGGCAGAGAGAAGGGGAGATGTGAAAAGATAAAAAATGATCAAGATATGATATGCATGCGCTAATGCCCCAAAGTAAAGTTATAGTAACCAACACTTATTAGTAAAAAGGAGGTTGCAATTTGGTAAGACAGAACTGCAAGCTTGAGTGTGTATCCAAATCACTTAGACATTGCTCAAAAATGCAGATGGTTTAACCTCAGCCTCAGAGTTTGAAGTGAGATAGTAAGAATTTTATTGTTAAATTTGGGATATTCTTGATGTTGTCTCAGAGATCAATCTTTGAGAAAAACTGATGTAGCAGAACAAATGTGAAACACAAGTCATCTGCATCACTTTTTAACTATGTAACCCCTTTGCTGTACTGATATCTAGCTTTCTCTCAGAATGAACAATCTTACAGTTATGTTTAGATGATCAAACAAGATGATAGTATGAAAATTTATGTAAACTGTAAATTCGTTTAAAAGCACAGTGACTATAATCTGTAAAAGTCAGCAGTCCATACCTGTCATCGTATTATTAATAATCTGGGTAATTTTGTCCAATTAATTTGGATATTAATTTGCCATTTTTCAGACTAAATTTTCAATGTTTCCTTCTCAAATTAGAGAATACACTTGAATGTGTGTGTCGCTTGCGTGTAGTGTTTGTGTGTGTACCTGCCGTAAGGATTATAAGGTCTCTTAACAGTTCAGTGTCTCCTTATTTGAGGACCGATTTAACCTTGTTGTATTTTTTAAAAAATTTTATGTGTCTACTATTTTATACAAATGAGACACTATTGTATTTGTATTGAACTTCATTTTTGAAAACTCAATAGATAACTCAAGGTGAAATTAAAGAATTTCTGCCCTCCAACTTGTGAAGCATTTGTTTTGTATTAAAGATATTTTCTCCTATAATTTATAATAATTCATCTATTTTTAATTAAGCGTATTACACAAATGGCTTCATTTGTGTCTTCACTGCTTCTTAATTTACTATCATCTGAAAATTTTACTAACATTCGTAGCGATGATAAATTAAATTGGGAATAGTTCCACGCTTCCAAATACCCCGAACTACTGTTTCCTCCAGGAGAGATTCTGTCATTCATTACTCATTTAAAGCCTTTGGCAAGATTAAATATAAGTCATTTCAAAATAATAGTTTTGGGGAATTTTACTTTTAGAAAATACAGTAAATATTTTCTGAAAGTAAAGATGCACGCATACCTGGAAAGGTATCAAAACATGTACGTATGTGTCTGTGCTTGTGTGTATACCCGCACATACAAGAGTATGTAAAATGCAAAATACAAACACATGTGCCAAGTCCAGATAGGCAGCTGGAAAGTGAATAGGGCTGTGAGGGAAAACTGTAATGACGCAGTGTGACTCACAGGTAGAACCGTGGATGGAAGTGTCTCAGAACCACAGAGCTCCATCTGTCACAACTGGCTGACCTTGGGCAGATTCTCAGGCCTTGTCTCTCTTCCCTGTCATCAAAAATGGTATCCGAATGCCTAACTTCTAAGATCCTCCTATCCCTAATGTATGACATGGCCTTGGTGGAATGTCTTCAGGAGAAATGGGCAAGACAAAAAAATCTTTCTATAATAACTGATGGAAAAAACAACAGAAAAGCCTTATGGAACACTGAATTAAATTGTCAGATAATTTTTACATTTTTTAAAACATAATTTCGTCATGTGAACACAGCAGACTTTCCATACTGTTGTATCAGTTTGACTGAAAAAAAAAAAAAAACTTAGATATTCCCATACTTAGGAAAAATCATAGATGGACTCAAACAAATGGCAAGTGCAGGTTCATGAAAATAGGAACTGCTCTGGCCTCAGCAGCCCATCAGTTCACAATGTTAAATAAGAAGAGGAATGAAACCTGCCACCTTCAGATAAATGGACTTTGAATCCTCCAGACAGGCTGTGGTTTTATCTCACTTAGTATCTGTCATAATGATGGGTGGGAAGACATTCGGCAGTATTTGTAATCCTTTCATTTTAATGGATTGATAGCCCCAGATGTGCTCCTTTATGGCTGGCTTCAGGCAAAATATTTTACAGTCTCCCCAATTAGATGATGGCAGAAGTGGAAGGTTTTGCATTAACCTCCTTCTGCCTAGTGTTTAGGATCCTGCCATAGAAGATGTTTCAGAGAAAACAGGAAGGAATAGAAAATGCATTTGGCTTAAACATAGCTGATGTGAGACAATCTATCATCTAGTAATAGGAAATCAGTTGAACATTTAGGTAAAACCTTTAACATGCTGATGTATTGAATACACATTTTATTTACAAATGCATAAACAGGAATTTTTGTATACTTTAAATGAAAATAAAAGGTAACTTTTTTTTAGTGAGAAAGTAACTATTGCTTAATTATTTTTTGTGAATTGAGCCATGATTTCCTTGTCATACAGAGATTGCAACCATTACAAAAATCACACACAAAAATTGTTTTAGAGTAAATAGTTTCAGTTAAAAAATAAATAACTGACAAAAATTTTTCAACAACCTTTGGGAAATCATGAACCTTATGGCATGACCAGATTTTAGAAAATTCAAATCAATTAATTTGTGCTTCTAAATGACTGAGGTGATTTTAGTGCATTTCTCTGTAATTCAGTAATGAGTAAAAATACAAAGCAGATCCCTTCTTATGTAAACACCTCTGAGTCCTTGCATCATTTCTTACAATTTCCCATTATAAATAAACTCTTAAAAATTACATCTGAATAAAAATATTTCTCTAAATCACTTATTGTATGAGAAATTATTGGAGATAATGTAAAAGCTATGAGCAGTTGTAAGTGTATACTTCATACAACTAAACTCATTTTTGAAAAGGATGCACATGTCAAAGCTCAAATGAAAGTGCCTGCTAGAAAAACACTGAGCGTTATTACTTAAAATGTTTTGATATTTTTATAAATAATCTTTATTTAATTTGATTTCAAGTCAGGTATTTTTCTTCTGTGTTTTTCAGGAACATATATTACTTCTTCGGTCTATCTTACTTAATTTGCAGGATTTATGGACTTTTAATTACCGTCTTTCCATTCAGATTACCACATTTTATATTAGGTTGATCAACATTTTGTCATATTTTTTACAAATATTTTCCTAATTGATCATTCCTTTCCAATCCTGTGCTTTAACGTAAGGTAGTTGGGAGAGATTAAAGAGAAAAGATTTGACTCCTATCCTTGATAATTTAATAGTCTAAGAAGCTGTAGGCTAAGGAGCCCTCTGTCAATGAAGCATAATTTATACCTTAGTCTAATGTTTAATTTCTCTTTCTCTCTTCACCTTGACTCTGTGTTAATCCTTGGATATTTATATAACAAGATCCCAGACATCCTTTCAGCAAACTGTTGTGCTTTACCCTGCCTTATTTATGAAAACCCTGGCATAAACAATTATTTTCCCCTTCATGATTCAATTTAAAACATCCTTTCCTTTTCTCTTTCTCTTATCTTTTGGTCAAACAACTTCTCAACAATTTCTTTTTGCGGTTCCACTCCAATGTTTGTACCGACATCTTCACTATTGCCCCACATCAGTCACCTGTTTTAAATGTAACGCCTCATTTCTAACTTAGCATTCTCATTGCCTCTTTCATTTGTTAAAACTGCCTCTCTGTTGAAATTCAATTCTCTTACCTACCCAGTACATGTGTTCTCATAAGTAACTGTAGACAGACAACTAGTTTCATTAATTTTGCACCTGAAAAGCTCATCATAGATTTGAGTGATTATCTTTTTATTGTCAATTTACTCTTCTACTCAGTCAAATGACCATCTGCCACTAGTTTTCTCTCTCCTCTAACTCCTATCTTTTTATTGTCCTCACTTTCAACAGAGGAGATTAAATGAAGTGGAATTAGCTTACAGAACTTCCCTACACCAAATCCTCCATACTCGATAGCCCTGCCTTTCTTACTCCAATCAGGAAAACACGTGTTCCCCCCATTCTCAATAAAGCTCAGATTGTAGTCCCCTTGCTTGAATCAACACGTCTTTCTTCCCTGCAGAAAATCTCTCATTTCATGAAACTAACTAGTTTTCAAGAGCACGGAATTGTAGTATGCAGCACTAGAGTATGGTCATACAATAAATTTTGTTGTTGTAGTTTTAAAAGGACAATTTAAAGTGTCTAGGAAATGTTATCATCTAAGTAAATACTTTGTCTTTCATTCAAAAAAATTTAACTTTACTAAATGTTTAACTAAAGAGGATCAAACACTCAAACATATAAAGGAAATGACTGCTGTCTTTTTGTGGCTTCAAATAGTACTTTAACAATAATAAGATTTTTAATTAACATAATTTTAGTTTTTTGAAAAAAAGTTTTGGCATTTCATTTAAATGTATAATGCAAGATAGGACAAATAAATTCAAATATGTCTGACTAATTTATATTGCCACTGACAAAAACTTGAACTTTGTTAGTTAAAAGGCACAGTTTACTTTCTTTCCATTCTGGCATTTTTTTCTTTGTCATAGGCTTTTGAGTAAAATGAAGCTGATTTCTCCTGTGATATTATATTCTACCTGATAAGATAGCTCATGAAGTTAGAATGCTAGTCCTAACTTTATTTTCCTCTCCTCAGTATGGAGTGCAAGTGTTGACTACATTGTTGCTATGGTTTGTGTTTAAATGTCCCCACAAAGTCTCAAGCAGTCATGGAGCGGGGGAGAGCTTTCAAAGGCAGCTGAGTCTAGCATTTGTGATTGGTTCCTTGTCTAGCACTGGGGTTGGCAGTGTGAGTGCTGCACCCTCCCAGGGGCAGAGCCAGCATACAATATCAGGGAGGGAAGGAGGTGTGCTTTCCCTCTTTCACTTTATCTTTTGTTGCTGCAGCCGCCATGTACAGCTGCCCCTCATCCTTGCCACCCTGCCTTGGAGCCAGCTGAGTATGGACTGAAACCTCCACGAACTGTAAGCTAAATAAACCTTTCCTTCCCTAGTTTCAGACATCACATATTTTGTCTCAGGAGAGAAAAAATTACCAATACAAGTGTAAATATTCAAAAACTGAATGTTGAAATGATTTAGTTCTACACGACCTGCTGATCTTATTGTCAAACCAAGATTACATGGTAATTTATCTTGTGTTGTTACTCTGCTTAAAAAAGAAGAAGCTATCCTATAAATAATTCATTTTTCTTTACAGTTCCACACAACTAAAGCTCAGAAATCATATGGTCTAGTCTCTGAATGATTATCTATTGTTATTGTTTACTTCAAATATGCTACCTTACTTTTTATGCTTGTTTAAACTTTATGAACACGTAACAGAATTGGTAATGTGCTGCTCAGATGTCATTTTCTGTATTAAGCAAGATTCAAAATGTGTCTTACAGAAGAGTAATGACAAATAGCTTTCATTCTACCACCAACCACAACTGAATGTCAGTGACTGCCTGTAGTGTGCTTCTTTTTGAGGACTAGAGTATGCACCACAGAAAAAAAGCATGCCAAGATCAATTATTGATGTCTGCCATGGGCACAGAAGACAGAGGGGTGACAAAATATGTACGAGCCATGAGTTTTGTTTCTGTATCAGAGCTTGAAATATGTAGTCATTTTAATTATTAAGAGAGAGGCATATTCTTGGGGATGAGTATCATGTCGGGTGCAGTAAACTCTAAGATGTGCATTGACTTTTAGAATCCTGGTTTACTACATGTTGCAGTGAAGTGATAAAAGAGCTCTAAAGGGATCATGATTCTTCCAGTACACTATTATCAGCGTAATAGCATGTCACAGTTCAGGGTATTGTGTCCATTACTAAGTCATCCTATAGGTAGACTATAAGATGAGTATTAAGAGCCAACAGAAAATTGCTTTGCTTAAATATATTTTTAGGCGACTCTTGATATCAAAAAAGAAATCTCAACAAAAATAAAATGGCAATTCATAGTCTTTGTTTTGAATCCAAAACCTTCTACTACCTTCTTATCAAAATAAAATCTACCTTTGAACTTAAAGTGGCCCACTAATTAGCAGTAACTAGTACATCAAATTAACTAACAAAACATCAAAATGCTTCATTTAAAATACAAAAATACTGGTTAGTATTATGATTATTGCTATCTATTTTTATCCCCAATTTTACTGCCTGCTAGAGTAGTCAGTATTCTGAGTGCAATTTCTGTTTCTACTTTACTTAATATGTTGTTTTCCACCTTTTTTGTTTTTTGTTTTTGTTTTGTTTTGTTTTGTTTGTTTTTTTGTACTGGGAATCAAACTCAAAACATTGCACTTGCCAGGGAGGCACTTATGCTGCTGAGCTATATCCCCACCCCCATCTGTTGTTTTTGGATTATAATCTGACTTCAGTGAACTTGCCTAAAAGATAAAGCAAAAGAAGATTGAATCAGTTGTCCTGAAAAATTGGCTCTTCAAAGTGAAAAATTCAAAATTAAGATGCAAAGGATCCTTGGAAACTTCTAGAATTTTACCAAAGGTGTTTGTTATGAAAGGGTTGCTGTAACAGAAGTAACTGAAAATTAACTCAGTACCACCGTCTTCCACAGTGAGACCCAGCCAAAATGGCTCTATAGTTCTTCAGCATCTTTCAGGCTCTGTTTCAACCTTCTATGTCTTCAGGTGTAATTTGAAAAGGTCAGAAGTTATATAACTACATCAAATAAGTGTCTCTTTTCTCTCATGTAGCATTCTGCCTTATCTGTCATTCTTCTTACATAAATTACAATTAATTTTTTTCTGCTTATAATTCCCCCTCAGTTGTTTAATCATCTTGATGGGAAGATCCACAGATATCTGTTATCATAGTATATGTATTATATATCAAAACAAGCACCAAATACTGTATGGATTTGTGAAGAAATGAATGAGGATAATTATTACAATGTGATTTATTTCATATCATTAGTAATAGTGGTAGAATAGGTGTTTTGATTGTTTCTGGTAAATATTTATAGTTGGGACTATTTAGGTGTTAGACATATCAGGTGAATTTCCCAACAAGTGGAAAACTAGGATATAATTCAGTGCCTGATGTCAATACTATTGCTTCCTGGAATACAAAGTAATGCTTTGATACTCTTCATATAATTAGGAAACATAAGGAAAAGTTAAAATCACTGATCTATATCCAAGAGCTATAGTACATTTTTAAAAAGGAGAGAAAAAAGAAAACAACCGCCCTAAGAATAATCCAAATTCCTTCCTTAACGACTCAGTTCAACTAAAGCTTATAAATCATGTTGCTTATCTCTGACTATCTATTGTTACTATTTCATTAAATATACTACCTTCATTTTTACTCTTTTTTAACCTTCTGAAATATATATTAAAATTGTCAATGCGATGCAAGGATAACTTCCTTTGGAAAGAAATATGCATCAAGTCATTGACTATTTCAGGTCCTCAGTATTCTTATCTGTAAAATTGGATAATTACTTCTTGTTCCATGTTATGGTTAGGGTCAAAATGTGCCATCGAGGGCCGATGTGTACAGAGGTGAGGCTTTTGGAAGGTGACTAGATAATGTGGTGATGAACCTACTCAGCTGATGAGTTCATAAAAGAACATGAAGGTCACTTGTCACACAACCTAGAAGGGTATATTCTTGTCTCTGGGGTCATCCTTTGTCTTTGGCTTTTATGCAGTTTGTCTACTTCCTAGATGCCGTGTGGTAAGGAGTTTTCTCGTGTCCTGCCCTTCTGCCATGATGTTTCTGCCTTGGAATCATCTCATCGTGGACCAAAACCTCCACAACCGAGCCAAAATAAAATTTTCCTCCCTCACACTGTACTTGTCAGGTATTTGGTAACATTAATAAAGACCTAACACACTCATGGATGTCTTTTGCATACTGACAAAATTATGGATTTATACACACATCTAATACAAAAAAATACAGAATTAAATGAAATCAGATTTTATATCATGTCTTTCTCAATGATAGGTAACTTTTACTTTGACCCATTGGTTATCAAGTTATTAATTGGCCTTCAGCTTACAAATATTCAACATTGATATTTTTACCACTGAACCATTATCATTGTTTCTTAAATGTAGTTTCACGGAGATCTCTATTTTTCAGGATGATAATAAACTTCATTTCTTATTCCATTCATTAATTTGATAATTTAGCAATAATTTTCATCCTGATTTAAAATAACCCATTTCAAACAGACACCATTTCCCCCTAATGTGAT